>JAOTQR010126021.1:0-22963 GCA_025774065.1 Solanum ossicruentum
CTTTACCACTGTTGGTTGTTGGTTCCTTACAGGAATTCTCAATTGTTTTCTATTCCTTCTTGCCATTTTTGCAAGAATAAGAAATAAACAGTAGCTCCCCTTTCTTGGAGTTTTTTTCATCGTTCCCATGCCTCGTGTTTTCACCTTCCAATTCTTCATTGTTGTTGGGTGTGGATTCTTTACACATACACACACACACACACATATTATATTCCACAATATGGATTCTGTCTCTCTCTCTCTCACACACACACACATACACAGAGGTTGCATCTTAATACATGTACTCATATCTTATTAATATCCATGATTCCCAAGAGCTAGGTGTTGACGATCCAACTTCTAGATCAATTACAACTACATAAATATCGTTTCTATCCTTCACCAAAAAAAATCTCAAGTTATCACTATTTTTGGGTGCTTGAAGGTATAGAGTAGGTTGTTGGTTGGGCGTTGAGCCATCACTTGATGCAGAGCACTCAAATAGATCCCGACATGATGCTTGTTTTATCGCCTGTGAGGTAATAGAAATAGAAGCAGCTGATATTATCCTATCCATGGTTTGTCACAGTAATAATTGTTGAATTGAGCAATTGCGGGAACTTTAGCAGTTTAACAACATTCAGTATGGGTGTGAACTTTTACAAGCTATGCAAAATCACACCAAGAGCTTGAAGAAGTCACTTAAGGTGATAATAGTATCCCTTATCTTATGCTTTGGTTAATTTGTTTATCATAAGAAGCTACTCAATTTGATCTGGCAGATAACTGACTTATGATTTCATGAACAAATTTGTTTCCACCCAGTATGTTGCGGCAGAAAATGAATTTGAGAAGAAACTTCTGGCTGATGTTATCCCCCCGGTGATATTGGGGTGACATTTGATGATATTGGTGCACTTGAAAATGTCAAGGATACATTAAAAGAGCTGGTCATGCTTCTCTTACAAAGACGTGAACCGTTTTCGCAAGGGTCAACTAACCAAGGTTTACATCTACATTTTGTCCATATTTTGATTTTCTAATTGTATCAGCTGGTTACATGTTTATGGCAGATTTTCTGAAGTCCCTAAAAGAAGATAGAATTTTTTTTCTCTTGATGTTAAAATTTCCTTTTAACATCTTTTGCTTTTAAGTTTCTTCTTAATGTCATTTGGATGGTTTGAAAAAACTTCCAACTTTTTTCTCTCCTTTTTGGACTTGAATTTTCAAGCATGATCTGGAGATTTGTGGTTACTTAAGAAAATTATCTGTATTCATTCTTAGCCCTGCAAAGGGATACTTTTGTTTGGTCCTCGTCCTCCTGGAACTGGGAAAACCATGCTGGCAAAAGCTGTTGCCACTGAAGCGGGTGCAAATTTTATCAATATCTCAATGTTAAGTATCACTTCAAAGGTTTGTTTCACTTGGAGCTTATTTGTGCTTTATAGAGTATGGATGATGTTGTTAGAGAGTAGCTTCTTCACATTACAGCAACTTCAATCTTCTTCTTTCCCATGCTGCAGTGGTTTGGTAAGGGTGAGAAATATGTAAAAGTTGTCTCCACGCTGGCTAGTAGAATTTCTCCCTGTGTTGTTTTTGTTGATGAAGTATGCTTCTTTAAACATTAGCATATTTCTTTGTTCTTTCCTGCTTTAAGATTCTATTTTTTGCTGATCCCTTTTATCTCCTATACGTTTATGCTGCCTTATCAAGGTTGATAGTATGCTGGGACGAAGGGATAATTCAGGAGAACATGAGGCAATGCGCAAAATAAAAAATGAATTCATGGTGAATTGGGATGGGCTTCGCACAAAGGATTCTAAATGAATTTTGATACTTGCAGCAAAAAACAGGCCATTTGACCTTGATTAGGCTGTAATAAGGTGACTGCCCTTTATGTAAAAAAAGGGACTACTATTTGTAAATACTATATATGTTGAATTTTATATATCACTTTCTTAATGCCCTTTTCACATCTTTTGCCCACAGATTGATGGCCAACTTACCAGATGCTCCAAACAGAGCAAAAATTCTTAAAGTGATACTCGCAAAAGAAGACTTGGCTCAGGATATTGACTTGGATTCAGTTGCAAGTATGACAGATGGATATTCAGGAAGTGACCTTAAGGTGTCTTTGCTGTTCATGTTTGCTTTGATAAATGACTAGTCCTGTTTCATCACTGAATTTTCAAGATGCTCTCTTTTCTAATATAACTCCATTATTATGTAGAATCTCTATGTAACATATAACGACACCGACCTAGGGCCTAGATGTGACACAGTGAATGGGGAACCTGAAGGGACCCTAAACAAGCCTCTTAGCATGCCATACACACATCCTTGGTCGCGGAAGCAATTAAACAACAACAAGAAAGTCAAAAATAGGGATAAAGGGGCTAAGGGAAATCATTGATATTATAAAATCATAAAGAGTCAAGCTCATAGCAAAGATACATCATAATATTCCAACAACACCTCTAAACTTAGAATGGAGTGGGGGCCAAGACACTTTCAGGGCTCACCCTCATAATGTCAAGTATCAACATAAAGAAGTTTTAGGAGTAAAAATAGAAAGTAGATAGTGTCCTCGAACTTGAGAACTCACCAAGCTTATCTTCAAGATGTCAAACTAGCCACGACGAGGAGGATAGTCAAATGGAGCTCCAGTTCCTACATGGTAACATCATATAAGCGTAGAGTATGTGTTAGTACGTTTTAATGTACTAAGTATGTAGGATGCAATGCATCAAGAGATAGGCAACATAATCAAAATGCATAATTATAAGTAATGAATAACATAATAACAATATGACATGTATGATCAATGCTTAAAATAAAACATATCTTGTAAATCACTCATCTTACATAGAACTTATAATATAAGTGTGGGAAGAAACCTTAACCGACATAGAATAAGACCAAGTGAACTACAACTTGGAATTCCAATGATTACCCTCACCGGTAAAAAGGTGGTCTACTTGCCAAGGTAAACCATACTTTAAACTTATGGGAGCATGACCCAATTTCGTATGAAGTAACCTTTCCTATGGGAACATGATCCAATTTCGGAAAGGATTTCATTAAGAAACTTCACCTTACGGGAACATGACCTAATTTTGGGAAGAACCTCAAGAGAAAGTGTACTAAATGGATCCACTAGTAAAGCAAGGGTATAACCTCATTCTATGGTGACACATAGTTCAAGGAAAGAGAGCACTTCCTCAATTCATCAGTGCTAAATCTAATCCCACAAAATATATATAAAGTAATCATAGCATTGATAATTCGTAAGAAACATAGAAATATGACATGAGTAGCTCTAAAACTTCTTTGACCTCTAATGGTGAGCCTAACTTCAAAACAAGATTAGATCATCATCAAACATTACCCTTGCATTAACATCAACACAAAGACTCACAAGAGGTATAACCTTTTAAAAAAAAGGTTTAATCCGGCTTTACAACATCATCAATATTTTCATGAATTAAACACATATTCAGAAAGCCCAAAATCCTCATAAAGTCACTTGACACATAAACAACCAATAGATCATCAAAACTTTAAGAATCCTTAAAAAGGCATTTTATCAAACACATGATGGGTGTGTAATGCTAGTACAAAATCAAGCAATTCAAGAGTGAAAACATGTAGGAAAAACCAATGTAAATTCACCTACCAACACTTGGTAACATCCTTTAACAAGATACATCAAAACCCCTCATCAAATCTCACAATAGATCTTAGATTTATAACTCATCATGTATAGTTGAACAATATTTCATAAAACCCCAATGTAGTTTATAGCCATAATCCATAAAATGTAATACCCATAAGTAAATCAACTTAAAAATATTCATTTTATATGAAAAGGAAGTTTGGGCACCGTGGGTGAAAGGACCAAATGGTTGAAACCCACATACCTCAAACTTGGAGATTTCCTTGATGAAGATTTGAATGAGAACTTGAAGCTTGAATGAATTTCTTGAGATCCAGAATGAGTTTGCGAACCCTTGATTTTGGATGAAATATTTGTCTAAGTGTTTGAGAGGGTTTTGGGGAATGTCTTGAATGATATAAGGTTGAAAAATGACTAAGTATAGGTGTTTTTATGCATAGTAAGGCTTAGGTCCAAGACCCCAAAGCCTTAGACCAAAATAAGGAAGTTAGCAACAAAATACACTGCCTCGCGACGGCTCCACGTCATGGAGCTAACGTGGACTGTTACTAGAATTTGAAATTTTGTGAAATTCATTTTTCGCTACAGGTCCTCTAAAATTTAGGTTATGCCCATTTTACACTCAATTTTTCTGCTTAATAAGAATATCAAGTCAGATTTTTGATATTATGCACAGATTTTTAGATATATAGAAATTACGATTATGAGCATTTTCGAGGCACATTTTCAAGTATTTTTGGGGTCATTTCAATGTCTCTCCCTTGGGAACATTCGTCCCTGAGTGTCAAAGAAATGTATATAAGTGAAGTAATCAAGATGATTTTAGCCCACACAAAAATGCAACAATGCACTTAATTATCATTTCAAAAGTCTCAACATAAGTGTCAAAATCACAATGAACTTGTCAATATATACATGAATGTATGCAAATGAAATGAGGGCTGAAACTTAGTTCTTGGAATCACATGAAGGACTTAGTTGTTATCTTAGGCTTGAATAGAGTGAAAGTGGTACGAATATCTGAAAATGACCTCAAAAAAGTGTCCGAAAATGTGCCTCGGAAGTACCCAGAATCGTAATTTCTATATATCTAAAAATCCTTTCATAATTTCAAAAATTAGACTTCATATTGTTGTTCAGGTGGTCAAATTGAGTGGGATATGGGTCTAACCCGAATTTTAGAGAAACCCTATCAAAATCAGAAATTTGCGAAATGCAAATTCCAGTGGCTGAATCGCGTTGCTTCCGCGACGCGCCACTATATTATTTTGGGACTATTTTTTTTTTGTTTCGGTCCAAGACTTGTAAGTCTTGGGCCTAAGGGTCCCATACGTGAAAATACCTATAGTTAACCTTATTTCACCCTCATATCATCCTTAATATTCCCCAATATCCTCTCAAACACAGACTCATATTTCACCCTAAATTCAAGTCCCAAAACTCAAGACCAATCTTAAGGATTTCATTCAAGCTTCAAGTCTCCATCTCTAATTATTTTCAATTTCATCTCCAAAGCTAAGGTTTGTGGGTTTCTTTCATAGGTTCCTTTCACCGATGATGCCCAAGCTTCCTTCTCTTAAAAATTGCATGATTTGAAGTTGATTTACTCATGGGTCTTATTTATTATGAAAATCACAACACGCTATGTTGGGATTTATGAAATTGTGACTGTTTTGCTATGTTTTGGGCTATGAAACTAAGATCTATTGTGAGGTTTGATGAAGGGTTTTCATGTGTGTTGTTTGAGAATCTTACCAAAGTATCTATTGATGGTTTTATATTGAATTTTCTAGCATGATTTCACTCTTGAATTACATGATTTTACACAAGCACTACACACCTTCTAAGTGTTTGATAAAATGTCCGGTTATTTTTTCTTGAGGAATTGAAGGTCCAATGCATGTCTTATGAGTTGAATGACTTTATGGTGATGATAGAAATTTTTATATGTGTTGTTTCATGAGAAAGTACCTATTGTGTTGCAAGTAGATTCTCAGGTTCTTATGTTTGTTGTATTCTTAGGAAAATGAGGAGTTCTTTCTTGATAATTGAAATGTAATGGTTCGATGAGCTAGTTCTTTGGAATGCTTAATCCAAAAAGGGATAGGCTCCCGTAAGTTAGGCCACTTAATCCGTAAAGGGATAGGCTCCCGTAAGGTAGTTCACTTAATCTGAAAGGGGACGGGCTCACGCAAGGAAGGCCACTTAATTCAAAAAGGGATAGGCTCTTGTGAGGAAGGCCACTTAATCTGAAAGGGGATGGGCTCCCGTAAGGAAGGCCACTTAATCCAAAAAGGGACGAGCTCCGGTAACAAAGACCAATTAATCCGAAAGGGGACAGGCTGTCGTAAGGAAGGTCAATTAATCATAAAAGGGATAGGCTCCCATAAGGAAGGTCACTTAATCTGAAAGGGGATGGGCTCCCGTAAGGAAGGTCACTTAATTCGAAAGAGGACAAGCTTCCGTAAGGAACGTCACTTCATCCAAAAAGGGACAGGCTCCTGTAAGGTGAAGTTACTCATAAAATCCTCTCCATAAAGGGATGGGCTCTCGTAAGGAAGGCTGCTTCTCCAAAAGGGTCTTAGGTTATGTCGGTTGAGGGTTCTTTCCACACTTATACATTATGATCTATGTAAGATGAATGATTTGCAAAACATGATTTACTTAAGCTTTGGTTATACATGCCATATTGATATTATGACATATAGTATCCCATGGGGCCCCATTGAAAAATGCATTGCTCTTAATTATGTATTTCAATTATGATGCCTATCTTTTGTTGCATTACATCCTACATACTTAGTACATTCAAATGTATTAACGCATACTTGGTGCCTACATTATGTCATAATATGGGTACCGGTATAACGATTGATCATCCTCCTCCACGTGGCTAGTACGACTTCTATCGAGCTTGTTAGAGAGTCCATCATTCCGGGGACATTACTTATGCTCTATTATTATGTATTAAGACTTTCTCTCTTTGACTTATGTATTGACTATGAGAGTGAGCCCGGTTGTTTTGTCTTGGCCCCCGCTCTTATCTATGTAGTAGAGGTGTTTTGGACATGTTATGTATCTATGCTATAAGCTTGACTCTATTGACTCTTGTTGTTTATGATATGAAAGTGTATCCTTAGCCTCAATTTCCCTTTGTTCACATCTATCTCTTATTGTCATTTTAATTACTTCCGTGACAAAGGATGTGTAATGATATGCTATGAGGCTTGTTTAAGGTTATTTTTGGTTCCCCATTCGCTGGTAATGTCTAGGCCCTAGGCTTGGGTCGTGACAATATTGCTCCTTTATGACGGATTCGGCTTCCCTAGTGACTCCTTCGTCTTGTCGATTCCTCCAAAGAACCTTGATGGAAGTTACATCCTTGTCTCTCAACCTTCACACTTTTCTACCCAAGATTTCTACCGGAACCTTCTTATAAGTCAAATTACCCTTCTCATACCCACAACCTTCAAAGTCACCATAGCACTTAGGTCCACCTTGTCATAGACACATGGAAATTTGGATGAACCATATCCATATCTATAGGCAGCTCCAATCCATATGCAACCTTACCGATTCTTCTCCAAACCCTATAAGGACCTACAAACCTTAACCTATTTGCCAACCTTAAACGCACATAGTCCACCTTGGCAACAAAAGCCGCCATCTCCTCCTTAGGATAAAACCTCCACTCTACCATCCCTCGCCAAAACCTCCTACTCTATTAAGGCAGAATCAATACCCTCCTCAATAAAGAAGATTTGAAACCATCAAAATAACTACACCACCATTCTCAACTTCACCCAACCTCATACCCAACCTAGTAACCTGGAGAATTTCTCCAACCACCCTTTCATCATCCTGAAGATTCCCACTTTCCATAATTAGCAAGCCATATCACACTCCTCAAAACTCATAATACCACCCTCAAATGATTCATAAGCTCTCCCTTACTTCCGAAAATGAGCCTACATATCATCACCAAAGACCACCACAAACATATCAAGGTAGGGTTTAGAGACCCTATTCATGAGACCTATAGACATAGCCGGTGCACTAACCAAACCAAAAGGCACTACTCCAAATTAAAACATCGAAATGACATCAAGAACTCATTAACCACCGAAATCGACTCAATAGGAAGGACCTTATGCTCAACATCCCTAACCCTCACAAGATGCTAGAGACACTCCTTAGAAATCAACCCTTAGAGTTCAATTGGACCTTAAGACAAGAAATGGATCTACCTCTTCACTACCACTCAAGGATGGATTTATTAGGGAATTGGAATCTAACTTTTACAAGTTATACTATCAATGAAGACACAATATGCATGCAACTAATCCACGCCAAGTATGACATCAAAATTCACCACACCAAATTCATCAATTCATAAGGCAAGACCTAATGCAATATGCACATGAAACAATATCTATGAACTTTTCTAGCAACAATAGACTTACCAATGAGGTAGACACTTCATAAGGTTCACCTAACACCTTGGACACACATGAAGCCTACTAGCTATAAGAGCACTAATAAAAGAAATAGTAGCACTCGGACCCATCAATGCATACACATGTAAGTCAAAGGAAACTTCAACATACTGATAGCAACATCGGGTGCCGCATCCACTCCTTGCCTCCCGTAGAGCATAAAATTGATTGTGTCTTGGGGCACCACCTTGATGACCTTCTTTTCCTCCTTAGACCACATTAGTACCTTGGCCTTGAGGACCACCACGTCCACCTTTGGGTTGAGCATAAGGACAACCACTAACTTTGTGCCATATCCACCACAACTAAAGCAAGCATTAGACTTCTTCAAACATGGGCTACCATGACCTTTCCCACACATTCATCTTCTAGGCTTTGACACACCTTTATCACCTCCATTGAATCTTTGATTTGATTTGATACCCTACCATTGGAAAACCCCTCATTGGAAGCATTGGATAACTCTTGCCATTGAAACTTGTAGCCTTGAGGAAACCGACCACCCTTGGAATTTTGAAACTCACCTCCAAAATGGGCCTTGACCTCACCAATCCTTCTCTTTCTAAGCTTTCCACCCTCCAATTGTTCGGCATAAGTCATGAGATAGGATAAATCCATATCACTTATCAACACGGCGGCACGACACTCCTTATTAACTAAGTCGAACACCCCCATCACAAATTTGTTCATCCTAGACCTTGGCTCAGCCACCAATTGTGGAGCATACTTAGAGAGTTGGTTAAACTTAAGGGTATACTCCCTTACACTCATAGACTCTTGCTTTAGATTCATAAATTCCATCATCTTGGCCTCCCTTAGCTCAAGGGGGAAGAACCGATTGACGAATGTCGCTTTAAGCTCTTCCCAAAGGATGACATTGTTGTTTCCCTTCTCTTTCCATTGGGTATACCTTATTTGAGCTACCCTCTTGAGTTCCACAAACTCCACCTTCTCCTCCGATCTAACCTCCATAATAGCGAACAACTTATACACCTCATCAATAAATTCTTAAGGGTCCTTATCCACCTTAGGCCCATGGAACTCCAGTGGATTCATCCTAGTAAAGTCTCTCACCCTTGAAGTCAGTGTAAAAGCGTAAGGATCTTGGACCCCTTGGTTGATTTGATTAGTCACGACATGAGCTAACATAGTAAGAGCATCCTGGAATTCTTCATGAACCACTCCTCCATCTTGAGGAGTTGGTTGCTCCTCTGATGTACGGGCTCTTCTTCCCCTTGGAATTGGCATGATCTAGAAGATCAAAGAATATTTATTAGGGGAAAACCTTACCTTAACTTCTATAGCACAACATAGACTCCCACTGATAGTTGTGGCGCGCTTGACAATCATTTATAAGACTCTAATCGAGATGGTGTGTTGGATTTCGAGGACCATTAACAACCTAGTGCTCTGATACCAATTCTATCACAACCCGAACCTAGGGCCTAGACGTGACCCGACAAATGGGAAACTCGAAGGGACCCAAACAAGCCTCTTAGCATATCATATGCACATCCTTGGTTGCAAAAGTAATTAAATAACAACAAGAGAGTCAAAATAAGGATAAAGGGGCTAAGGGAAATCTTTGATATGATAAAAACATAAAGAGTCAAGCTCATAGCATAGATACATAGTAATATTCCAAAAACATCTCTAAACATAGAATGGAGCGAGAGCCAAGATACTTTCCGGGATCACCTCATAATGTCAAATATCAAAATAAAGAAGTTTTGGAAGCAACAACAAAAAGTAGATAGTGTGCTCAAACTTGAGGATTCACTAAACTTATCTTCAAGATATCAAACTAGCCACGTGGAGGAGGACAATCAAATGGAGCTCCGGTTCCTACATGGTAACATCATGTATGAATAGAGTCTGTCTTAGTATGTTCGAATGTACTAAGTATGTAGGATGCAATTCGACAGGAGATAGGCAACATAATCGAAATGCATAATTATAGCAATGGATAGCCTAATAACAATATGACATTTATGATCAATGCTTAAAGTAAAACATGCTTTGCAAATCATTCATCTTACTTAAAACATAAAATATATAAGTGTGGGAAGACCCCTCAACAGACATAGAATAAGACTAAGCGAACTACAACTTGGAATCCCGGTGATTACTCCTCATCGGTAAAAAGGTGGTCTACTTGCCAAGGTAAACCATACTTCAAACTTATGGGTTCATGACCCAATTTCGTATGAAGTAACCTTCATTAGGGGAATATGACCCAATTTCAGAAAGGATTTCATTAAGAAACTTCACCTTACGGGAACACAACCCAATTTCGGGAAGAACCTCAAGAGAAAGTGTATTAAATGGATCCACTAGTAAAGCAAGGGTAAAACCTCATCCTATGGTGGCACATAGTTCAAGGAAAGAGAGCACTCCCTCAATCCATCGGTGCTAAATCTAATCCCATGAAATATATATAAAGTAATCATAGCATTAATAATTCATAAGAAACATAGAAACATGAAACGAGTAGCTCTAAAACATCTTTATCCTCTAATGGTGGTGAGCCTAACTTCAAAACAAGATTAGATCATCATCAAACATTACCCTTACATTAACATCAATACCAAAGGCTCATAGGAGGTATAATTTTAAAGAAAAGGGCTTAATCCAGCTTTACAACATCATCTATATTTTCATGAATTAAACACATCTTTAGAAAGCCCAAAATCCTCATAAAGTCACTTGACACATAAATCAACCAACAGATCATCAAAACTTTAAGAATCCTTAAAAAGATATTGTATCAAATACTTTGTGGGCGTATAATGCTAGTACAAAATCATGCAATTCAAAAGTGACAATATGTAAGAAAAATTAATGTAAATCCACCCACCAACACGTAGTAATATTCTCTAACAAGATACATCAAAACCCCTCATAAATCTCACAATAGATCTTAGATTTATAACTTAAAACATGCAAAGTTGAATAATATTTCATAAAACGCTAATGTAGTTTATAGTCATAATCCACAATAAGTAATACCCATAAGTAAATCAACTTGAAAACATACATTTTATATGAAAATGAAGTTTGGGCACCGTTGGTGAAAGGACCCAATGGTTGAAATCCATATACCTCAAACTTGGAGATTTCCTTGATCAGGATTTGAATGAGAAGTTAAAGGTTGAATGAATTTCTTGAGATCTGGTATGAGTTTGGGAACCCTTGATTTTGGATGAAATATTTGTCCAAGTGTTTGAGAGGGTTTTGGAGTATGTTTTGAATGATATGGAGTTGAAAACTGACTAAGTAGAGATGTTTATACAAATAATAAGGCTTAGGATCAAAACCCCAAAGCCTTAGTCCAAAATAAGGAAATTGGCAACAAAATACATTTTTTCGTATCGCAGAGCTGACGCAGATTGCTACTGGAATTTGAAATTTTTTGAAATTTATTTTCCTCTACTGGTGCGCTAAAATGTGGGTTGTATTCATTTCTCACTCAATTTTGCCCCGTAAACAAAAATATGAAGTCGGATTTTTGATATCACGAATGGATTTTGAGATATATCAAAATTATGATTATGGGCATTTTCGAGGAAACTTTTCAAGCATTTTTGGGGTCATTTCATAACAGTTGCATATCGACCCATCATAGAGATAATAGAAAAAGAAAAGAAGGTATAACTTCTCTTAGTTTTTGCTGTGTTGGTTCCTTAATTTCTTAACCAGGGGTGATATAACATGTAGGCTAAGATACTTCTATTTGTTTGGTATTGTTTGTTCATTGATTGTTCAAATTGAAGCAGAAAATAGCATGTTGACTCTTCCAATAGATTTTCTGCAACTCTGTTATGGATGTCTATTTCACTTTCTTTTGATAGTTTTTAATGGGCTATAGAGGATCCTTACTAAGCATCTTCATATTTACCATCACAGATCTAATGTGGTTTTCGGAATAAGTCAGTGTCAGGGCTAATTATTTTTTTTGTTTGGTTTTGGGTCTTTAAATCTTTGGTGCTTTTGGTGAGCCTGCTTTCTTCCAAAATCAGAGAGTTAAAACTCTAACAACTTGGGTTTGTTAAATAAAAAGTAGTCTGGTGCATGAAGCATCAACCTTCACACAGGGTACAGAGTACTGTACCCAAATGAGGCATAACATTAACCACCTTGTGTGAGTTTGAGTGCCAACTCACTTAGTGAGATCCTTGCTTGCCAGTGTTGAGGTGGAGCATTCACACCCCATAAGTATGTAGCATCCATTTCTTTTTTCCCCCTCTCCTAATGTCCCAAAATTTGCTAAAAATTAGAAGGAAGAGATATTACGGATTCTGAACTGGTTAATTTTCACTAATCTGTTCATTTGTTTCGAGTTATACTAGCAGGTTGAACGTATGATGTAGAAGGTAACTTGGAGGCCCTTGTGTGTATATATGTGTCCACACGTGCCTCCTTCATATACTTACTAAAATACTTATACTTGAATATAGGAACATGCAACCACTAGTGCAGATGGTAGACAACCTCTAGCACTATGCAACAGTATAGACCTACGACCTTTGAATATGTACTACTTCATATATTCTTATAAGCAGGTGAATTGAAAGTTTCTGGCGATGTCTTTAAACTTTCTAAAACTACCTAACTTCATTAGCATGCTAACTATTGGAGTGCGATTCGTTGTTCCTATAGGTCACCCTAAATGTTTCATCTAAATCTGGTTATATGAGTGAGCTTATTCAGTGGAATGATATGTATGGAGAAAGCGGCTCTCGAAATAAGCAGTCCTTTATTACATCATGTAAAGACTCTCTCTCTGTATGCAAAAAATTTACTTACAAAGGCAACAGGAAGTATGAACCTTGTTCATTGTTTTATTTGGTGAATTTTACAAAATTACTCTTTTATTTGTTTACCCAAATGGGGTAAGAATATACAAGCTCTAATGTTCTTTTTTACGAGAATTTTATATTTTTTTTTCTTAAAAATAAAAAAATAATAGAGTGTGTAATTACTACCTAATGATTCTTTTATTAAGGGATCATTTGGTGTGAAGTATAAGATATAATAACCAAGGGATAAAATATGTTAGAAAGCTAAGTACTGTTGAAATTGAACCAAATATAAAAACTCAAAGAATATCTTAAAATTACAGCATAACACTAACATGAAGAACATCATAATACATATAAGAAAAAAATAACTAATTACTAGTAGTAGCCAGTTACAAAGTGGTTAAAACTGAATGGGAAAATGTCCTACTAATCAGCCTTAAAGGCCACTAATAAGCAACTAACTTTAACTAAGTCTTTTGCTAGAAAATAGGAAAGTTGTAAACTGAAAAAAGAATTAAAAATAGTAAAATCAGTAAGCTGGAAGTCAGGAAGTGTCAACTGGCCAACAGTCCTCCTTGGCATTTTTTTAACGAACACCAATTGTTTGTCGTAGATCTTTAAACCTTACCTTTGGCAGAGACTTAGTGAAAATGTCAACTAGTTGGTTCTCGGATGAGCACTGAACAAGAAACACTTCATTAGACTGTTGGACTTATCTAATATCACGATCCAAGCCTAGGGCCTAGACGTGACACAGCGAACTGGGAACCCGAAGGGATCCCAGTCAAGCCTCTTAACTTATCACTACACATCCTTGGTCGTTGAAGCAATTATACAATAATAAAAGAATAGAAATAAGGGCAAACAGACTAGGAGAAATCCTTTATTTCACAAAACATCAAAAGAGTCAAAGGGAGTCAAGCTTATAGAATCATTACATAACTTGTCTTACAACACCTCTAAACATAGAACTTAGCGGGGGCCAAGACAAGTAATCAGGCTCACCCTCATAGCCAAAACATACAATAAATGAAAGAGAGTCTTTATACATAGTATAAGATCAAAGACATTGTCTCCGAAATTGAGGACTCACCAACTTGCTTTGTAGGGATAGTACTAGCCACGGGGAGGATGAGGATGATCATAAGGAGCTACGATACTTATATGGTAACATCGTGTAGGCATAGAATGTCACAACCTAAGCCTAGGGCCTAGATGTGACCGACAAATAGAGAACCTGAAGGAACCCCAAACAAGCCTTATAGCATATCATCACATATCCTTGGTCATGGAAGCAATGCAAAATAATGTAAGAAACATATATAAGGGGAATTGGGACTATGGTAGATACTCATATTTAAACAACTTGAATATCATACGTAAGTCAAAGCTCAAGTATAACACATAATGCCCAGTAACACCTCTAACATAGGACTTAACGGGGGCCAAGACAAGCAACTGGGCTCACCCTCGTAGTAAAAGTATACCAAAAAGAAGGATAGTACTTATTACATAGCTTAAGAACATAGATATTGCCCTTGCATATGAGGACTCACCAACTAGCTTGGATGGATACCACTAGCCACGTAGAGGAGGATGATGAACAAATGGAGCTCCAATTTCTACATGGTCATATCATGAAGGCATGGAGTATGCATTAGTACGTTTGAATATACTAAGTATGTGGAATGCAATGCAACAAGAGATAGATATCATAATCAAAATGCACAATAATAACCAATAGATAGCATAATAAAAATATGGCACATATAACCAACTCTTAAGTAAGTCATGCTTTGCAAATTGTTCATCTTACATAGATCATAATATAAATGTGTAAAGAAGCCTCAAATGACATAACATAAGACCTTTTGGAGCCACCTTCCTTACGGGAGCCCGTCCCTTTTTAGGCTAAGTGACCTTCTTTACGGGAGCCCGTCCCTTTTCAGATTAAGTGTCCCTACTTATGGGAGCCTATCCCTTTTCAAATTAAGTGACCTTCCTTACGGGAGCCCGTTCCTTTTTGGATTAAGTTGCATTCCTTACGGGAACCCGTCCCTCTTCGGATCAAGTGACCTTCCTTACGGGAGCCCATCCCTTTTCGGATTAAGAATTTCATAAAACTAGCTCATCAAACCATTACATTTCAATCATTATTTCATCATCATATAATCATCATAACATCATTCAGCTCATAAGACATGTATTGGATCTTCAATTCCACAAGAAACTATACCCAGACATTTTATCAAACACTTGACGGGTGTGAAATGGTAGTATAAGACTGTGCAATTTAGAGATGAAATAATGCAAGTAAATCCATTGTAAAACCATCTATCAATAACTCGCAATACCCTCTAGCAATATACATTAAAACCCCTCATCAAGTCTTATAATAGAACCAAGATTTATAGCTCAAAACGTGGCAAAACAGTCACAAATTTGCATAGCTTTAACATAGTTTATAGACATGTTCATACCGGCAAACCCATTTGTAAAATCAACTTTAAATCATCCAATATTAATTAAAAGAGGGTTTAGGCACCATGGGTGGAAGGACCCAATGGTTCAACACCACATACCTTAGGTCTAGAGTTGCTTGGTATTGAGATTGGGAAGAATGGAGGAATAGAAATGATCTTGGAATCCAATCTTGTTCTTGTGTTTCCTTGAAATTGAATTGTGGCTTGATGGAGGTTCTTGAGAGGATTTGGGAGTGTGATTGAGATGAGAGTAGTGAAATTGGGTCCTTAAGATTAGAGTTTAGGTCTTCTAGGAAGGTTAAGATAGACTAAAAAGTCAAAAAGGGTCATTAGGATAATTAGCATTTACGAAAATGTCATTAGTGAACTGATGAAAAATTGGCAAAGTGTCATCTTACTAAAGACTTCACTGGCCGTGTGACACTCCATGGGTCGTGTGTAGTGCCCGTGAGGCAAGACATAGACAGAAAAATGGAATTGGAACACTTGGGAAAAAGTTAGCATCGATGTCACTTTGACAGCCACTTTCATGGACCGTGTAGCGTTACACGGACCGTGTACTGATCCATCCCACATCACTTAGACAAGAAAGTATTGCTTTCCACCACATACCCAGGTAACATGGTCCGTACCCATTCACACAAGCTGTACAAGGCAGTCGTGGCCCATGCCTTTGCTTCCAATGCACCTACGCCTAGCCAAGCCTCCTAAAACACCTCCACGCCCCTCCTCATGACCAGTGGTAAGTCACACGTCCTGTGCCACTAGTCATGGACCAAGACTTAGCCTTACCATCCAATTTTCAATCTCCAAACATTTCCCATGACCCGTACAAGGCCACACTGCCCGTATGGGTGCCCATAGGACTTCACTACATGGGAGGGTCTCATGAAAAGGGTTATAACTCCTTCATCCGACATCAGAAAGAGGTGAAACAAAGCGCATTGTGAAACTGACTTAAAGGATTTCATTGGACATGTCGTTGACACCCAAATCCAAATGTTCTAAGAGTTATGCTTGTTTAAAGTTGACCCTTGCATGAAACAACAACCCAAACTCAACTTGGAGGTAAGTCTTGAACTCGTTTAGATACTAGGAGTCTCCCCTGAACCTAATACACCTGAACAAATGAAGCTTGAAACATGGATACATAAGAGCATAGAGTTGTAAAGTGTTACATAGAGTATGCGTTAGTACATTTGAATGTACTAAATATGTAGGATGCTATGCTACAAAAGATAGGCAACATAGTCATAATGCAATATCTTAAGCAATGGATAGCATAATAACAATATGACATGTATGAATAGTACTTGAAGTAAAACATTCTTATATAGGACATATTACATGTGAACGAAGAGACCATCATCATAGACCAAGCAACTTAGTACTTGGAATCCAAGGTAGACCACCCCTTGGAAGTGATTGAGGAATCAACCCCTTAATTGCTTGATGGACATGACCACCCTCCATCGGAAGTGATTGAGGTATCAACCCCGTAACAGATTAATGGCTTACCACCCCCATCCGAGGCTATTGAGGTATCAATCCCTAAATTATTTAACGGACATGACCACCATCCACCAGAAGTGATTGAGATATCAACCCCTCAATTAGTTGATGGCTTACCACCCCCATCTGAGGCGATTGAGGTATCAACCCCTCAATTAGTTATGGTCAACTCACAACACTATAGATACATATCATGAAATTGTCATGTAAATACCATCCTTTCATCATCATAAAGTCACTTAACTCATATGCCAAGCATTAGGCCTTCAACAACTCAAGATACATTAATCGAAAATTTTATCAAATACTTGGCGGGTCTGTAATGGTAGTATAACACAATGCCGTTCAAGAGTAAAATCATGCAAATAAAATTGAAGTAAATTAACCCACCAATACTAGGTAATACCATCATGCAATATACATCAAAGTCCTTCATCAAATCTCAAGATAGATCAAAGATTCATAGCTCAAAAACATGCTCAAATAGTCACACTTTTGTGAAACCCCAACATAGTTCATAGTCAAATTTGTATTAAGTATGATCCATAAGAAAATCAACTTAGAAACATGTGATTTATGTAAAAAGGAAGCTTGGGCACCATGGGTGAAAGGACCCAATGGTAAAAACCTACATACCTTAGCTTTAAAGAATTCCTTAATGAAGATTGGAATGGAGACTTGAAGCTTGAGTGAAATTCTTTAGATCCCGAATGAGTTTTGGAACTTGAATTTTGGATGAAATATCATGTCTAAGTGTTTGAGAGAGTATTGGGGAATGTCTTGTATGATATGAAAGTGAAATATGGCTAAGTGTAGGTATTTTCATACATGGAAAGGCTTTGGCCAAAGACCCCAAAGTCTTGGACCGAGATTAGAAAACTGGCAACAAAATACACTTCTCCGGGATAGGTTTGCGTCATGGAGCACTTGCTACTAGAATTGCAAAATTGGCGAAATTCGTTTATCACGACAGGTCCTCTAAAATTCAGGTTATACCCATTTCTCACTCAATTTTTCCCCCTAAACAAGATTATGAAGTCGGAATTTTTGATATCACACATAGAATTTTGAGATACATGGAAATTACGATATCGGGCATTTTCGAGGCATATTTTCGGCACTTTTTTGGGTCATTTCATCTAATTAAATGACACTTGATCTTGATGTGATTAGTTCAACCATTAAACACTGGGTTTTTTGAGATTGAAATCACTAAACAATTGTCTTACATGATCCTAGTAGCTTCAGTTTGTTCATAGCCCAAATCCTTCAACACCTTCCTAAGCCAAATAGCTTGGTTTACAACAGATGCAGCAGCTATGTACTCAGCTTCTGTTGTTGATTGAGCTGGGGTTTCTTGTTTCCCAGAGGTCCAACTAAAATAACTTGTCCCAAAACAAAATAGATATCCAAAAGTGCTTTTGGAATCATTAATGTCGCCACCCCAATCATTATCAGAGTAACCGAACAGATTCATAGTCACTCGAGTAAATGTTGGGGAAAACTTCCAAACTTACTGGTTCCTTTGATATACCTTAACACTCTTTTAGCTACTGCGAATTGTGTGTCTAGGAGATTGCATGAACCTCGAGAGCAAACTTACATAAAATAGAATGTTAGGTTTGCTTGTGATTAAATATAGAAGGCTACTAATTAAGCTTCTATACATACTGTCATCCACTTTTTCAGAATCCTCATCCTTGCCAAGCTTCACACCAGTAGATATTGGAGTAGTCACAACTTTACAATCTTGCATTTTGAACTTGTTTAGAATATCTGAAATGTATTTCGGCTGGCATATAAACATTCCATCACTGGATTGCAAGACTTCCAAGCCAAGGAAGTACTTCATGACTCCAAGATCAGTCATTTCTAAGACTTTCTCCATTTCATCCTTTAACCTTTGGATTAGTTCTTTTGCTTCCTATAACAAGCATGTCATCCACATAAATTGAGACAATTAAGGACTCACCATCTGTGACTTTCATATACAAGGTGGCCTCACTTTGACTTCTACTAAAGCCAAGTTGGATGAGATGATCGTCCATCCTTTCATACCATGCCCTAGGGTCTTATTTTAGGCCCTACAAAGCCTTCTCTAAGAGATAAGCTTGATCCTCTTACCCAGGAATTGAGAAACCATCAGGTTTCTCTATATAGATCTCTTCAGCAAGCAAACAATTTTAAAAAGTTGATTTGACATCAAGGTGATGAATCTGCCAGGAACTATAGGATGCAGATGCAAGAATAAGCTTGATTGTGTCATACCTTGCTACTGGAGCAAAATTTACTGGTAATTCACACCATATTGTTGTGCTTATCCCTTCACCACCAATATAGCCTTATACTTGCAAACCAAGCCATCGGGATTGAGTCTTGTTTTGAAAATCCATTTTACACCAATCACCTTGAAATTTCTAAGCCCATCAACAAGCTATCAGGTTCCATTCTTCTCGATCATGTCTATCTTTACTCGCATAGCTCTCCTCCAAGCCTGAGAATCTTGTACTTAAGCATAGCTTGTTGGTTCAGAGACAACCAAATTTTACTGTTGATAGAAATCTTTTAATGATTTAGTGGCCCGCACTAGTACGCTATCTGCTAGTTCATCTTCCATAAGTTAAGGCTGCTCTTTTAAATTAAAAAAAAGTGGTCTTTTGATTTTTCCAATCCTAAGTAGTTGCTTCATCAAACTTCAGTTCTCTGTTTAGAATTAGATTTTCTATTTTTAAACAGAAAATCCTATACCCTTTGGATGAACTATAGCCCATAAATATGCCTTTTTGAGCCTGTTGTCCAGTTTACTCCTTTTTTATTCTGGAACTGGATAATAACATATACACTGAAAGATTTTGAGATGGCATACTGATGGTTTGTTCCCTACCAAGCTTCATATGGAGTCATGTCCTGCAAGGTCTTAGTAGGTAATTTGTTAAGCAAATATATTGAGGTGTTGACTGCCTCCGCCCAAAACTAATTTGGAATCTTTTTTTCAAGCAAAAGACACCTAGCCATCTCCATTACTGTATTGTTCTTCCTTTCGAACACGCCATTTTGTTGTGGTGTTTATGATAATGTCAATTGACGTTCAATACTATGCTATTACAAAACCCCAAAAACTGACAAGAAGTATATTCTCCTCCATTATCAGACCTCAAAACTTTAAAACTGAGATCACATAAATTCTCTACTAAAGCTTTAAATTGTTTAAAAACGTTAAATACTTCACTCTTGAGTCTAATGAAATAAACCCAACACACTCTGGTGTAGTCATCAATAAAGAAGAGAAAGGATGTTCCTTGCTTCCAGCTATCCTCATGAGTCATTTTTGCTATAATCTATCTCTCGATAAGAAGCTTTCTTTTGATCCGAGTTAATCTCGTCTTTTTGAAGAATTATAGATTCCTAAACCTAGTAAGGGAAACCGATTGTACTCCAATTGCATTCATCAGTTGGATGAGAGTGAGAATTGAAAGGAAGCCGGGAGGAAGAATGGAGTACAACATTACCTCTAGAGTACAACCCTATGCCTGTGCCCCTTAATCCCATATCTACTACTTAGTCAAGCCCTTAATTACTTCTATATCTTAGAACAACCCTGCTCTCTGATCAACATTTTATAGTCTTCATATCTATGGAAAGAGAAAGCTAGGAGAGGATTCTAAACAAGTCTATCAAGCCGAACAACAAAAAGATAAAGTTAGAATACCTTTCTTAGCTAGCAAGGCTGTCAGTTGAGGCCTCACCATGCTTTCATAAATCAGTCTCTCAACAATCAGTATTTCTTATGAATAGTAGGGCACTGAGGGAGAACTTATCGATGATAAAAAAAAATGAGGTTTCTGTTGGAGGGTCCCTGACACCCGGAGTCAAATGGAATTGAAGAGACTTTTTTTCAATTTCAAGGTGGTATCTCGAAAGTGCCACTAGTTGGTTTAATCATGGAACATCCAAAAAGCCTGGTCAAATGCGAACATCATTATTAGAAAAAGATGCCAAGAACATGTTATTGAATTGAGTAAGAGGTCCCCTTCTTTCCTACTATTGAACCCGAAAATTGCGTAGATTGCTTTGCTTTGGATTCCCTAAGTAACAGAACCAATCCCTGTCATTTCATAGAGAAAATGGTCTGTTTTGGGCGTTTGAAGTGGATGAACAATCAGTATACATAATCGAGTTTCATGTCATCATGTCTTTCGGCCCAACAGTACTGGAAACCGCTTTCATGTGTCTTGGTTGTTGGTAGATAAGAAAACCCTCCTAAAAACAAATGATTCTATTTTCAAAAGTTTCAAAGGCTTGAAGGAGCTTAGCCTTATTCAAAAGGAATTGATAGGATTTTCTCTCTCCGATTATCTTTTACAATAAGACAAGAGGTAAGAAGAAAAAAAGACTATTTATGAATAGCCTTTTTCTGTAACAATGCACAGAATCGAAGAAAAAGACTATCTTTATTTCGGGGTCGTAGATCAAAGAATTCCCTATTTCAAGCTTCCTTATAGGCAAAAGAGTTAGCAAAGGTACAGACAGCCCGATTTAGCCAGTGAGCAAGCATGTTCGCTTTCGATTCAATATCTTTCTTAACACACAAAAAATTATATGCCTCTATAGTAGGGCAGTAACGAGGGATCCATTGAGGTTGATTCAAATTCAACATAAAGATTTTTCCTTTTATAAGATTATATGCAAGCAAGATGTATTGGCAGTACAAAAATAATCCTTTTTCTTTATAGTCGTATCTACTGTGATAAGAAAGCACTCTTAGTTTAGCATCTTGTTCAGACAAAAGGCGAGAAGTTGGATTAGAAACTTCTTACATGCCAGCGCTACTGCTATAGTAGGAGGCGAGGTCAACGATAAGTTGACGAGAACCAGTAGATAATTCCACATGTAGAATGGAGCTGCTAGTGAGTGCAATGGAGATGGTTTTCACTATTCATAGTAGGTACGACGAAATTCGAATACATAACAGGATATCCCCCACCCCTACTTTAGACATAAATGGAGGGTTGAAAACAACTAGTTGTTTAGTGACTAGCTTGGTCGCTTTACTTGACTTGAAAAACTTAAGTTGACTACCACTTCGTTCATGATTACCCTAACCCTGCTTCACCTTAATTGTTATTTTAACAAGTAAAAGTTCTGTCTTGGTCTGAGTGAGGATAGCATTTTTCTTCTATATATCCATAGAGTTTTGAAAAATTCAAACATCTCAGCGATAGATAGAGAAGTAGGAATTTCTCGAACGAACTGCACTCTTTCGTATACGTCAGGATTCCATTAATGAGAAGGGTCTGGGGAAAGCTTGAACCTAATTCCTACGGTAATGAATATGAGTGCAATTGAAATTCTTGGGGAGTTATACATTTGTGTATTGATAAGACTGTCTACTATTTCTTGAAGCTCAATCTCTCCCCTGGATGAAGCATATAACTAAGAGAAACCATGAACCACAATAGAAGATCTTGCCCCACCCATGAGTAAATATTTCATAGTAGCCTCATTAGGCCGCACATCTTACTTGGTATATCCAGATAATAGGTAAGAGCATAAACTGAAACATTTGTAGGGCTACAAAGATAGTTATTAAATCGTTAGCAGCGCATAAAAACATTCCCCCTATAGTAGTTGTTAATACAAATAAGAGAAAGTATGTTATAACCATTTTTGTACATTCAATGTACTCTACATATAGAGGAATACATAGAGTTGAACATAGTAAAATAAGAAATAGAAAGATTTCATTAAAATTATTCGTTTGGAAATTTCCAAAAAGCTAATCATAGGTTTTTCTCTCCATCGGAACAATAGGGCCCTTATGCTCATTATTAAACTTATTGAAGAGATGAAATATAACCAAGGTAAATCTTTTTTGATCAGAGGTTGACTCGATCATCAGAAGAAGAATTAGGCCAAAAATTAGGATACATTCTGTGAAAATCAAACTTCCATCGAAGAGAAGCAAATGAAAGGCTTTCATAAAAATTCTCGTAGAATCGAGAATGAAGTTTT
>JAOTQR010126032.1:0-22962 GCA_025774065.1 Solanum ossicruentum
GAGTAGATAATAATCATACATGATCCCTTGCTTTAACATGAATGGCTCACAAGAGCTATAAATCTTGAAATAGGGCACAACTTGATACTTGTAAAATTATAGATACTTTTCATGAATTCAATACATGCTTAAAATCCCCTAATCACCATGAAGTCGCTTGACTTTTAAATCATGTAATAGTTCATCAACAACTTGAGAATTCTTTTCATGTCATTTTACCAAACACATGGTGGGTTCATGATACTTATTCAAAATCATGCAATCCAAGAATGAAACAAAATGAGTAAACTCCATGCAAATCAACCCACTAATATTGTAGTAAAACCCTTATTTAGGATATCTTGAAATCCATCAGAAAAGCTCATAATAGTTCATAGTTTTATATCTCAAATTATGCATAGTCTCAATAGAAAAAACCGATTCATGGAATAAGCTTGAAATAGATATTCATGAATAATAAATAAATGCTGGATAAAACCCCAACATAGTTTATGTTCAAAATCCTTTATAAGAGATACCCATTGGTAATACAACTCGAAATCATCCAGTTTCCATAAAAAGAGAAGGCTGAGCTCCATGAGTGAAAGGACTCATAGATGAAGACACACATACCTTAAACCTTTAATCTCTTGAGATGAACTTAAAGGAGATTTGAAGCTTGATATGGGTTTTTGCGTTTCAAAATTTAGCTTGAAATCCTTAAATTTGAATGAGAGATTTGATAGAATTTTGAAATAGTCATAGAGAGGATTCTGTGAGTTGTTGAAAAATGGCTAAGTATGGGAGATTTCACATTTAAATTGGCATAAGGCTATTACCCCAATGCTCTTGGACAAAGTAAGAAAACTAAGAAAAATATTACACTAGTCCGCGCCTTAGGCATGGCGTAGACTAGATGCGGGAGTTCGAACAACACTAGAAATAGAAAAATTAACAAAAATTATCTTTCGCTGCGGTCCTTCTAAAATCCGGATTATACCCATTTCCCACTCAATTTTGCCCCTCGATCAAGAACATGAAGTTGGATTATTGAAATCACGCACGAATTTTGAGATATAAAGAAATTATAATTGTGGGGCATTCTAAAGCACATGAGGGGTGTTTCACCATGGCTCGATAAAATATCTTCACTTAGGCGTCATCCATGATCTTATGGTTAGGGAAACTCCTCGAGCACTTTATGAACCTCTCACATGTATTATTGATCGAATAACTAGGAAGTTGCTCAAAGTTGATGATTTGATCCTTTAACTTCAGCTTCTTCAACCTCAAAAAGAACCTCTCCAAAAAGGCCTTATATAGTTCATCCAAGATGGTGATCGAACTCTGTAGGAGCTATGATAACCATAGCGTTGCATCACTTGTTAGAGACCATGGGAAGACATGGAGCCCAACGACATCCATAGATAAATTCTGGCTTCCTATCATACTCTTACAAATGAAAACAATATTGTCTAGATGGTTATGCATATCCTTTGATGGTAGGCCCAAGAACAACCCGTAATTCTGCAACATTTGGAGTAACCCACATAAAACAACAAACTTTGTGTCATCTGAAAGTAGAGGTAACACAATAGCTATAGTGACATCCATTGCCATAGGGTCAAGTCAATATTGATTCTATGTGTAAGCTGTAGCTTCAAGATCCTATGAGGGTGGTCAATATCCTCAAGTGGAGATGGATTATTATTGTTCTCATAGTTTTGATTTGATGCCATAATCACTGCATCAATTACAGCATTGTTTGCATTGTTCTGGGCCATTTATCTCAGCATCTTTTAAATCTAAGGGTCAATGGAGTCAAAGGTATGCCTCAACTTCATGTGCATCTACACACAGAAACAAAACAAAAACAACAAAAAACGTAAAATGTGGGAACTAAAGATTAATTCTCAAATTACTCAAATTAAACAAATTTGGCCATATTCCCCAACAATGACACCAAAATCTTGATATCGCCTATGCTATGCCTCTATTTTGAAGGTTAAAGTGATCTTCGTAAAGATATATAACCTAACAAAGGTTAGGACCAAACCCACAGGGAATATCGTAGACTCGGAGTAATTTCAAGCAATTCAAGATAATTAACCCACTTATCTCTCGAAAGGGGGAGATATTTGTAATTTGCAGAAAGTGAACCTAAACTAGAACAACTGTAGTGAAACCAATGAGAATAGTAATAGGGTATTGTGTTCCCCATGATTCCTTAACTTAGTATTACTAGATAACTGTACATTTTCTCATGTATTGCATGCAAAATGGTAAGTTAAGTATACTAAACCCTGTGATCCAGGTAAGAGGTAAATTTCACTATATGATTTAATCCATCCCCGCAGTGTAACATTATTAACTCTTATCTATTATCCCAGTACAACCTCCCCTTGATCTAGTTTGGTTGATTAGATGAGAATAAAGTGATTGAATCCTATTAATATAAATTGATTGAATCCTATTAATTAATCTTTTTTCTCATTCATTACTACCTTGATCCAACCAGTAACAACTAAGAAAGTTCTAATGTTGGCCACTATTAAAAAGCAATCAAAATAAAGAGAATTAATTAATACATGTATGTACACTTTCCAAGAATTATGAATTATCTAGTTTTACCTTGTTAGTTCTTCATGGTTCCCACAACCCTAGTTATGGAGTTAGATATGCATACTCATTGTAGATGCAAAAGTCATGATATGAAATAACATAATTGAGCACCTACAAAGATGAATTTAAGAACAAGAAATTCCAAACTATTCACAAGAACTCACAAAGTATGATTAAAATCACAAACTTATTCTCCAAGTGTTTCTACGCACTTCTCTCAAGGTTTCTGGTCATTCTCCTTCTGTTATCTATTGAAATAACCTTAAAATCTTTTTATAGTACTTAAAATACAAGTCCATAACAAACTAGGAAAACCAGATCGGCAGGTAATACAAGCAGGGTTATAGCCTGTACTAAGTTTTATGGCTCATACTTGGGTTTAATTAACTTCATTCTTCATATATGGGAACAGCTTCTATGAGACCTTTCTATGGGTCATATTCAGAGTTACAACACGTATAGGGTTTCATCTGATGACTTTTTAAAAAATCCTAAATTCTGATTCTTAGGGTACGGAACCTCATCCACAACTTGTACATAATTATATGGCTCATCCGACAGTTTGCAAATGAAACTTTAGAAAATCATCCTTTCAATGGATCTCACTTACAAACCTATGTTATAGCTCATGAAAAGATCCATGGCCTGTAAATTGTGTCGTAGATCAGCAAAACCTACAGTATTTGCATAGTTAGCCCAAAATCTAACCCTGAATAACAAACATGAAAGCACATCAAACACTAGCATCGCTTTGAGAACACACAAAATTCTAAGTTTTAAGCATCAAAAGTAGTGTATTTTGAAATCACATTTGTCTTGTTCATGGTTGTGAAGTGCGCCACAACTATGAATGGAAGGCTATGAGGCATTTTAGAAATGAATCACTTCTTCACACTCTCTATCATGCTATAGATTTCGATTATGGCTTCCTATCTCTAATGAATAGTTTTTTGCTCTTTTAGATCATGGCTCAACAGCGAGCAGCTCAAAATGCTTTTACTCTTGAGGATAAACCGACACTTCCGGCTCCCCAAGCGCCCCAAGGAAAGGAAGAGTTCATTCGTACCGTGTACTGGAATATGCCACATTATTGGCAAAGGTCATATCCAACCAAGAATTTAGAGTTCCTCATACTCATACCCCTGTCTTAAGGGTGAGGAATTTTGCAAAAATGAATCTGCTGGAGTTCTATGGCTCCTAAGTTTAAGGGGGATCCCAAGAGTTCATCAATGAGGTGTACAAAGTTCTTAATATAATGGGGGTTAACTCAGAGGAGAAGACAAAACTAAAGGCCTATCAATTAAAAGGCCTCACTTAATTATGACTTGTTCAATGGAAAGGTGAGACAGGATGAAGAACCTATCACTTGGGAAGCATTCAAGGTTGCCTTCCTCGATCATTTCTTTCTTATGGGGCTAAGGGAGGCAAAGATGATAGGGTTTATGAACCTCAAGAAAGGTTTGATGAGTGTTAGGGAGCATTCCCTAAAGTCCCACAACCTTTCTTATTATGCTCCTCATTTGATTGCCAATCCTAGGGCACAGATGCACAAGGTCATGTCAGAAGTGTCCGACTTGATCAATTAAGAATGTCAAACTACCGTGCTCAAAGGGGATATGGACTTATCTTGGCTCATGACTTATGCTGAGCACTTAAAGAAGATAATCTTAGAAAATGAGAAGTGGGGAGTCCAAAAGGGCTATGTATGATGGTGATTTCCAAGGTACCAAGGGTGGTTGCTTCCAACAAGGCCACAAGTTCCAAGGCAAAGGGTCCTTCGATGCCCGAGGTCAAAGATTTGCTAATAATAGCATGCCCAACCCTAGAGCTTAAGGTTGTAATAGTGGGTGATTGTTCCTAGGTGTGGAAGGTGTGGTGAGAATCATGGTGGTAGATGCTACAAGGGCATGTATGTTTGCTTCGGCTATGACAAGATGGGACACAAAATTGTGGATTGTTTGAACGAGGGTAGAGATGGTCGTTCTCAAAGACAAGGAGCTCATAGTGACCAAAGGGGATAAGGTTCCTAAAAAGGAGGTGCTCCACGTCACAATCATTTTTATGTTCTTCAAGGGAGGGAAGGGGTGGATGAGGCACCTGATGTTATTGCCAGTATATTAAAGATCTATAATCTTGATGTATATGATTTACTGGATCTGGGTGCCATATTCAATTTCATTACTCCTTTTGTTGCAAATATAATTCAAGTGTGTCCCGAGTTTTTATCTGATCCCATTGAGGTGTCTACCATGTTGGTGAGTCCATTGTTGCTAAAAGAGTATATAGGGGTTGCCCCATCTCTATATTACATAAAGTCTTACCTTGTGATTTCATTGAACTTGACACGGTAATCTTAGCATCATTCTTGTGATGGATGGGTTACATGCATATCATGTCTCCATTAATTGTAGGAATCATAAGGTTAAGTTTCAACTTCCTAATGAGCCAGTCCTTGAGTGGGTAGATCTTGATTTGATGGTTAGTGTAGGTTCATCTCTTGTCTTAAGGCTCGGGAATTGATTTCTAAGAGTTGCATTTACCATCTTATTTGGGTTAGGGATATTGCATCCAAAGTCCCTTCTATTGAGCGGGTTTCGCTAGTTAATGAGTTTCTTGATGTCTTTCTTGATGAACTCCCTGTTGTCTCTCTTGAAAGGGAGATAGATTTTGATATAGATCCTCTCCTCGATACTTAACCCATTTCTATTCCTACATATCATATGGCCCTAGTGGAGTTGAAGGAGCTAAAAGGACAAATTAAGAGACTTATTTGAAAAGGGTTTTATAAGGCCTAGTAAGTCACCTTAGGATGCACCAGTATTATTTGTAAGGAAGAAGAATGGCTCACTTAGAATGTGCATCGACTACTAGCAACTCAATAAGGTCACCATGAAGAACAAGTATCTCATGCCAATAATAGATGACCTATTCGATCAACTAATAGGGGTTAGCTACTTTTAAAATATTGACCTTCAATCTGGGTATCATAAATTTAGAGTAAGGGCGAATGACATTCCCAAAATGTCTTTCTGAACAAGATATGGGCATTTTGAATTTATGGTGATATACTTCGACTTAAGTAATTCTCCAAAAATATTTATAGATCTTCTGAATAGGGTCTTTAAACCCTACATCGACATGTTTGTGGTAGTATTCATTGATGATATTGTGATTTATTCTCAGAGTGAAAAGGAGCATGCCAAGCATCTAAAGGTAGTGTTACAAACTTTGAGGGAAGAAATGCAATTATCCAAGTTTGACAAATGTGAATTTTGGTTAAAGGAGGTGGCATTCTTAGGGCATGTAGTGTCAAGTGAAGGCATTAAGGTGGATTCAAAAAATATGGAGGAGATAAGAAATTCGACTAGACCCTTGACTCTAATGGATATTAGGAGTTTCTTCAGTTTGGTGGGATACCACCAAAGATTTTTTGAAAGTTTCTCTTCCTTTGCTTCTCCCTTGACAATGTTGAAGCAAAAGAAGGCTAAATTTGCATGGACCAATGACTGTGAAAGAAGTTTCCAAACTTTGAAAGATAAGCTTATGTCCACTCTTATTTTGACTCTATTAAAAGGGTTAGAAGGACTTATGGTGTATTGTGATTCTTTAAGAGTTAGCTTGGGATGTGTATTGATGAAAAAAAAAACAAATTCATTGCCTATGCTTCTAGGCAACTAAAGGTGCATGAGCACAATTACCCCACCTATGATCTTGAGTTGGCAGTCCTGGTATTCGCCTTGAAGATATGGTGTCACTATTTGAAGGGCTTCATGTAGATGTGTTCACCAATCACAAGATTATCCAATATATGTTCACCTAAAGTGACCTAAATTTGAGGCAACGGAGATGGTTGGAGTTCCTTAAGGATTACGACATAAGTGTGTATTAGTATCCGGGCAAAGATAGTGTTGTGGTTGATGCCCTAAGTAAGGTGTCCATAGAGAGTGTGGCTCATGTGGCGAATAGTAATAAAGAATTAGCAACAGAGGTCCATCGGTTGTCTAGGTTGTGGGATAGGTTGAATTGAGCTAAAGATGTTAGCGTGACGGTGATACATGGTTCAAAGTCTTCCTTGATTAAAGAAGACAAATCTAAAAAATTTCTTGACCCTGCTTTGGTGGAATTACAACAGTTGGTGATGGATGGCAAGGTAGAGGTTTTCTCCCAAGGGGTAGATGGTGTTCTTAGGTACTAAGGTAAGTTACGTATGCCCGATGTTGATGAATTGAGAGACTTAATCTTGAAAGAGGCACAAAATTCCTCTTATTTTATTCACCCCAGTTCAACCAAAATATATAAGGATTCAAGGGAAGTATATTGATGGGGTGGAATGAAGAGAGATATTGCCAAGTTTTTAGTACATTGCCATAGTTGCCAACAAGTTGAAACAGAACATCAAAGGTTGGATGGCCTAGCCCAAGATATAGAGATTCTTCTATGGAAGTGGGAGGAATTAACATGGATTTTGTGATTGGGTTACCAAATACTGGGAAGCACTTTGATTCTATTTGATTTATCGTTAATATGATAACAAAGTCGACTCACTTTCTACTGATTTATACGACTTATGGTGACGAAAATGATGCCAACTTGTACATTTATGAGTTCGTTAGATTACACGGGGTCCCATTAGCCATTATTTCGGATTGTCGTGCTCAATTTACTTTGCACTTTTGGAGGTCCTTTTCAAAGGGCCTTGGTACTAGAGTCAAACTTAGCACGGCATTCCACCCACAAATGGATGGTCAAGCAAAGCGAACCATTCAAACTTTAAGGATATGCTTAGGGCTTGTGTTTTAGAGTTTTAAGGGTAATTGGGATGAGCATCTTCTACTTATTGAGTTTTCTTATGACAATAGCTACCGTTCTAGCATCGGAATTACCCCTTTTGAAGATCTATATGGAAGGTGTTGTAGATCTCAGGTTAGGTTGTTTGAAGTAGGAGAGATGGCTTCATTAGGTTTGTATTTTGTTATGGAAGATTTAAATAAGGTGAGAATAATAAGGGAAAGATTGAAGATGGCCCAAAGTCGGCAACAGTCTTATGCCAACACTAAGAGGAGGGACCTTGAATTTGAATTTGATGATTTAGTGTATTTAAAGGTTTCACTGATGAAAGGTGTAGTCTGATTTACCAAGATGGGCAAGTTAAGCCCTAGGTATATATGGCCTTACCAAATCTTGAGACATGTTGGTAAAGTTGCATATAAATTGGACTTCTCTATGAAAATGAGCATGATTCATCTGGTCTTCTATGTCTCCATGTTGAGGAAGTGAATTAGTGACCCTAGTTCCATTATGACCCTAGAGGTGGTGACTGTTGAAGAGAATTTGACTTATGAGGAAGTTCTCGTAGAAATCTTGTATAGGCAAGTGAAAATGTCGAGAAACAATGAAGTTGCATCCATCAAGGTCCTTTGGAGAAACCAAGAGGCATAGAGTGGTATTTGGGAAACAAAAGCCGATATGAAAAAGCGATACCCCTACCTTTTCCATTCTAATCAAGCACGAGGTACCATGATCTTTCCTACTTGAGATACTCACTATTCTAGCTTGTCATTTGTGTCATCTATGCCTAAGTATGTGATTTTAAGTTTGCATTGTAAATTTTATATAAAGTTTGATTTGAACATTTTCATCATTGCATTTTGCACACGATGCATGTACTCCATTCCTTAGAGATTAACTTTAGCATATTTGGGGACAAATGTTTCCAAGGGGGAGATATTATAAGGCCCCACCTATTAGAAATGGGAAAAGTGCAAGAAATGAGTTCTGGAAATTTTTCTGAGTGCCAATTGTTCCGAAGGCTTCTACAAGCCATATTTCCTACCCGTGGAATCATGGCCAACTTGATGAAATTTGAGATTTCTAGAATTTAATGTATGACTTATCAAACGGCCCGTGGAATGACTTATGAGCCATAGATTGTGTCGTAGAAGGCGAATCATAGAAAAGTCTCTTAGAGTCTGAAATGGCATCAGACGAAACCCCTATCTACGACCTATAGAATGGACCACATCCTACAAATAGGGTCTCGTGGTCCTGTCTGGCAAGATTTTTAAAGGGGTAAATTCAACCTTTCCTATTACCATACTATTATCGTACGTGGTTTAACACCCAAAAGCCCCCTTATAAGTCCTTTTTAACACTAATTCACCTCCTTCCTCCTCACCCAAAAGTACTCTTAAGTCTTAGAACTCCCTCACTCTCTCTCAAGGTATTCAAGTGTGTGGTGTAATCTAGGGTATCAGGTTATCCTTTCCTCTATAAGCTCAATCATTCTTCTCTTTTGTGATTTTTCAAGTTATGGTACTACATGTTGATTCATGAAACCTTTTATATGATGATAATATGGAGTAGTTTATGTTGATATGTCTAAGCATTAAAAGTCATGTGAAATTTATTGTTCTTTATGAGGGTTTGATGATGCCCTAGTTAAGCTTTACTATGTTTTGGTGGATTCTTTGAATAATGAATAAGTGATCCTATTTTGTAACTCTCATGGAATTTACTCATAATTTGCATGGTTTGCATGGTTTTAAATCTTGTACATGAACTGATCATGCTCAAACAGTACCACCCACTTTGTGGACAAAACGATCGTTGTCAAATATAAAACCTAACCATAGGTTAGGGTCGAATCCCAAGGGAATATGGAGGTTTTGCCGCATTAATTCACCAACAATCATTCCAAGCATTAGAAAACTCTATTCTCAATAAGTAGGTTTTGTAATTATATGAAGTAAAATAAAACTATACTAATAAACTGAAGAGACAGTCAAATTGGAGAGCAACTTGGAAAATTGTGTTCCCCATGATTCACTAATACAAATGACCCAGAAAACATAATATAAATTAGGATATTGCATGCACGACGGTAACTTAGGTTCTTCCAACCTTTGGGAAAAGGTGAATGTCGAATTTTACTATGGTTCTTGGCCATCTACCATAGTATTCCAAGCTAACCGTTAACTATTTTCCCCGTCAACCTTTCCTTGGCCAGGTTTGGTTGATTAGACGAGAACACATCAATTGAAATCTATCATCCATTTTCTTTTTCTACTCATCACTACCTTGATCAGGATCATGTCACTAGGTAGGTGTTAATGTTGGCCACCATTAAAGAACAAGCGAAATGAAGGAAAATGGATAATACATACAAATACCCAACTCAAGAAGTGCAAATAATCCAGGTTATTAAGCTAGCTACTCATGGTTCCCACAACCCCAAGTTGTGGATTTAGCTACTCATAGCTTGGGCACACAAATCAACAATGAAATTAGAAGACATGGAAGATTTCTTACCCAAGCAAATTGAAGAACAATGAAACCCACTTTGAAATTAGAATCACAAGCTTGAATTTACCACAAATGAATCTAAATCCCCAAATTTGAGTATCAAAGTAAAACCTTAATTCTATCCTCTAAAACCCTACAATATTCTAAGAGTTGTATCAAGAAATATCAAAAATTCTCCAAAAACTGTAAAAGACTCCTTTTGAAACCTTAACATATACTATTCATACTATTTACAAAAAGGTCCTAAAAATAATTAGAAAATCTGGTTGGCAATTGCTACGACTCGTAGGGTGACCTACGAGCCGTAATCAGGCTTTTGTGATCAGCATTTGGCATTTATGACTTCACTGATATGATCCATCTCTACGAGTCGTAGTCTGGTATATAACGCAGTACCTTCTTATAGTCCACCCTTGCATTTCTTTCTCCAATTTTAACCAACACTGTTAATTGCTACGAGGCCCCCTTCTATGGGTCATAGTAAGGACTATGACCCATACCCTAAGCCCATATGGCTAAACTTCAAATTCTCAAATTTTGGTTTTGGAAACTATTAATTGCTACGATCATCCCCTACGACTCGTAGCTTGGGTTACGACTCATAGTGGGTCTCATACACCTCACAAATCAACAAAATCTGCAACTTTTTACAAAATCAGTCCAACCTATATTTTCTACAAAAATAGACACACAAACACATAAAACTCATAAAAAGTCACATTGAGAACACACAAAATCCTTCGTTTTAGGCATCAAATGTGATTATTTTGATAGCACATTATGAACCCACCATGATTTGAATAAAGATGTATACCAAACATCTATGAATGTGAAGGCTTTAAGGAAAGATATGTAAAATCATCAATGATAAGAGTTAAAGGGCTATTATACATATGATGAAATATGAACGCATTGTGAAAGTTATGAAACCCTATATTGATGTTAAGAAGCTTTGGTTTTGATGAGATACTCCATGAACTATGATGATATATATGATATTATGATGGTTTACATATTATGGTTACAAGTATGATTTGAGCATTCCTTGGGATTGTGACCTAGCACCGAGCATACCTTGGTTTTGTTCTCGTACAACACATATGAATCAAATGCCAAAAAGGGTGGTGTTATCATAAAGTTAATATTATATGTATACCAAAAATGGTGGTGTTCCTGTAAGGTAATTATGAAGCACTTTCTGAAATTGAGGAGTTTCCATAAGGTGAGTGTTTGATTTACCCTGTGCAAGTAGACCACTCCTGGTCCGGCGTAGAGTGAACATCGAGATCCCAAGCAGTAACTTGATTGGTCTTACATGGTGGTTATAGTCTCTTTCTATATATGTATGTTATGTTATATGTCTTAATGATTCCTCATGTATATTTAACCATGGTATTGAACATGCATGACATATTGAGTTTATATCCATTGATTATGATTATGCATATTGCTTAATTATGGCTTATGTTCTTTATTGTATTTACACCCCGCATGCATACTACATTTCAAGTACTCATGCATAATTTTTTCCCACATGATCTAACTATGCATGGAACGGAACACCTAACCATGCTCCTCCTCCGTGTCGCTAAACGATTTGGTTGAAGACCTCTGTGGTGAGTCCTCCACTTTTGGGGACAATATCCATTTTGCTTCATGCTCACTAAAGACTTATCTATTTATTGGCATTTTATCTTTTGAGGGTGAGCCCAAGAGATGTCTTGGCGACCCGTCCTATTCGGATTAGAGTTGCTATTGAATATCTAGATGTTCGGTTATGTATAATTATGAGCTCGACTCTTATGCTTTTGTATTATGAAAGATTTTCCTTAGTCCTTTATTTCCCCTTTTATGTTAAATGATTGTTGTATGAATGAGATGAAAGTCCTAAGTCCCTAATTGCCCTCATGACGTGAGTAATACTTATCTGCCCTTAGATTTATTTGTTATGTGATTCATGCTTATCCTCTTTCCTACAACACTCCCATAGTGTGAGTCCAAAGCTTCGCTTCTTTAGAAATTGTGTGTTATGTGTTTGTTGTTCTTTTATGCTTTCGCTAAATCAAGGAAATGTCATGTATGCTTAAAAGGCTTGTTTGGGATCCCTTTAGGTTCCCATGCGCTGTGTCACATCTAAGCCCTTGGCTTGGGGTGTGACAAGTCCGGAGTACGATTCTCAAATGTTGGGCATCTCTTATTTCTAGGAGTATAAAAAGATGTAATCAATAACCACAATCACAGAGAAGTCAAAATAAGGCCTGAATTCTCAAATCATCATATCTATAAAGGTTGTGAGGACATTAGTCAGATCGAAAGACATAACTAAGAACTCATAGTGGTCGTACGATGAATGGAGAATTTGCACTTGTCTAGGGCTTTAATTATGCATAAAAATTGTCCTGATACCGTATTTTGTGCTATAAATAATAAGAATTGTTGTTTTTGCAATAAGGTGAAGATTAGGAGACGCTTGGGACACAACCTGCATGAAAAGGTCAAAATGGACTAACAATGAAGTATTGAACACTGAGCATCGCAAAAGGGTACTTGGCGAATCGTCAAAGTATACCATACCTCACCAAATGGTCACCCCACCAAGAAGAAAGCCAACTAGAAAAAGGGCAAGCTATAGAAGTTAGTGGTGAGTTGCCAACTTAGTTGGCAACATTGATTAAGGTCGCATAATAGGTCATTACTATTGTCTGGAGACACTGGTTAAAGGGTGAACTCATGCTCCAAATGTCACACCTCTAATTAGTTTTGCAAGATCGATAAAGCTCACCAATATTCCACTTCATGTCCAGCCAAAGGGAGCAGTCTGCAAGCTCAAGGCATGTTATGCAACTCACCGACTTGATTGGCGAGGTCGAATAATGTCACAGATTGGAAATCCAAGGAAGATACTCTATACTATTTTTACACAATACAAATAACTCAGTGGCTGGCAAGAGTTAAAAGATATTATTCAAAAAGAGTACCAGATTTATAGTTTTGGGAGTTTTTAAAGTAGTACATTCTTCTAGATAGAGGAGTACAATTACTGGAGAGAAAATCTTTCCTTTTCTTAGAGCAAGAGTGTTGATTTTGCAAAGAACTTATAGTGATTTCTTCTGATTTCTTAAGCAAAAAGACAATTTCAATGGAAGGAAATCTATTACCCATATTCTATTTGATGATTAGCAAGAAAACCCAATACTTTAGTCGAATAATATAGATTATTATGCAGTAATTAGATGTTGGGTGAGTCATTTTACTTGAGTTATTGATGAATTCTTATAGGTTTTGTTATTTAGCCATCTTTTTATATATGGATGGAGGTTGCATCCTCAGTCCTAGCTTAGGATACTCATGCATTCTTGAGAGAGTTGCATGAGGTAAGGTTGAATGATGAATAGTCATTAATGTGTTGAATTAATGAAATTCCCTTAGAGATTTGGGAGTTTTTGCTAAGGTTGAGGTGTTTCGTAATGAAACTATAGTAGTTTCAGAAAGTATCACTGAAAGTTAATCTTGAGTTTGATAAAACTTTGATCAAATGTTAGATCCACCTGCCCTACCTATATAAATTCATCATCTTTTGAGTATTTTCAAACACCCATGCCAATTACTACTTCTATGTCTATGTATCTCCCTTAGATGTTATTTAAACTCACTTGTTCCTTATTGTTATTGCTTAGTTGTAGAGATAATTTCCCTATAATTTACTTTTTCAAATTATTGTTAGTTGTTATGTAATGCTTTCTCATGTCACAAAAATTAAAGAACCATTGTGACTTCTTGAATTGAATTCTAACCTGATCATTTCTCTGTGGTTCAACCCCGACCCCTTATTGGGTAATATACTTTTGATGACCACGAACACTTGAAATTGTGAAAAGTGTGTGTTGATGTGTTATAACCTATGTCATTATAAAACAATTAATCAAAATGGTTTCACTACTGAGGAAACGACGTTAGATTTATTTGAAGAAGTGTTATGGTGATTTAGTTCTTCATAGTTTGAGTTTGTTTACTATCCTTTTTGTTATTTTTACTAATTACTATGTGAAAACATTAGTGTGGTTGGAAGCATCGCTAGTTCAAATGTAGGGTCACATAATGATATCTTAGCCTCGATAACATTACAAATGTCAGCAAAGCATCACTAAGTATGATGGGCAATGTTGGTGCAATATGCCTGCTTCCAGCTGAAGGAAATTCAGTGCTTCATGTCTCCACAACCATGTTGTATCATTTGCAAATAAAAGGTTTCTATGGTGGGAAATCAAATGAGGCCCCTTATGAACACATAAGGAACTTTTTGGATGTGTGTAACCTGTTCATATTCAAGAATGTATCTCAAGAGTCCAGCTATCTTTGGTTGTTTCCATTCTCTTTGAGTGGTGAAGCTTCAAAATGGTTGGTTGAACTTTTGGCTGAATCTATCACTTCTTGGGATGAGCTGAGAGATGCCTCTATTGAGAAATTCTTCCCCCTCCCCCCAATCAAGTACGCTAAAGCTGAGGGATAGCATTAAAAACTTCAAAAGACTAAAGGGAGAATCAATTTTCAACCGCTATCAAACACCTTTGAGTCTCAATTGGGTCAAATCTCTTCTTAGCTGAACCAAAGGCCAGAAGGAGGTCTCCCAAGTGATAACATTACAAATACAAAAAAAGATCATGCTCCAGTGGATGTTTGAACGATACTTGGCTAAGTCGTCCCACGTCGTTAACTAAGGCACTTATGGGGAGGCTACCCAAGTTTAATCTCTAATTTTTAGTATTTTTGTGTTGCCTTGTTGTTTACAGAAGTTGGGAGTTGAATATGTGAGTTGAAGGAAAAGAGGTTAAGGATGGACAAAATTGGTGAGATGGAATGTAGATTTGCAAAACACCAACATGGTTGGAAATGGCACAGGATATCGCCAAAGTTCAAGCCATAGATTACAGAAAGGCTACTGTTTAAAAGGCAAGCAGATAGATCAGCCTACGATTCACTAATTATATCCATGAGGTAAGTCGACCTCAGAAAGTCTACCTTGCCCCTCAGCCTAGGTCAAATTTTGTGATGGAGATAAACTTTGAAACTCGTTGAATTAGTTGGCGATATTAGTTACCTTGCAAAAATTGACATGGTGTGAATAAAAGAGTCTTCTTAAAGATGTCATTCTTGAATCTTTTTGAAATCTCACTTTTCTCTCTACTTTTTCTCACTACCCCATACGTCCCTTCACATTCTTTACATTGATTTTCAAGATTCTAGCATGGTTTTAGGCGTGTCAATGCAGTTTGCACATAATCTACCTAATCTAAAGATTCATTGAAAGGTATGTCCTGCTATTTTTCAATTTCCAAGCCACTACTCATGTACTTTTGGGTGTAACTAGGATGAATTCCATATAAGTACTTGTTCTAGCTTGATTTTGAGTTTGTGATGCTATATATGTGCTTATGAGCTAAAATGGAACCTGAATAAGTGTTTTAACTATGTAAACTTTTGAGTTTAAATGATTCTATATGGCTTGTGTGAATTGATGTTTTGGGTATCATTATTGAAGGTTTGATTTTATTAAAATAGGGCAAAATCTTGTTTTAATTTGTTGGATTATGTTAGGAGACCATATGCTTAATTTTAGGTGTTGAGATGACTTGAAATGGTTCAGATTTGATGTTTGAGACTGATTATTGTACCTTTGTGGGTGAAGTATGACTAACCTAGTGCCCGTGATTGATAAGTTTATCTGATAATGTATTAGTGATTATTCTCTTAAGGGTTTTACTGTCGATTAAACACTCACGCCTTGTTTTTCAATGAAATCTGAGTAATCAGGAAGCTTGGGGCAGTAGGTATGCTACATGCATGTTCACAATGTGTTTTTGAATTGTATTTGGTTGCTCGTAGTGTGAAATTTAGTTTTGAAATGAGTTGATACAAGTTTTCTATTTTCTATCAAGGGTTTGTTTGACGATCTTCTTCGACTTTGCTAATCGGGTCAGTGAATTGCATTTCAGTGCGACGATTTTTATAGATCACAAATGGTTATGAAGGGAACTTTTAGGTGAGATACTGATGTCTCACCGAATTGGTCTAGTAACTCGCCAAACTTGACTACACCTTGCATAGTTGCCCCTATTTTTCTATTTGCAACTCGTAATTACATTGCGAGCATAAGAAGCCAGCAATTTTCTCTATAATTCTAGGCTTTGATTTTGAATTTGAATTTGATTCTCTTGTGCCTAATGTGGTTTTCAAAGTTGTATGTAGGGCACTGCACAACCTACGAAAATTGTTCGTCATAGTAGAGTGGTAGACGAGGATGAGCCACCAGGACATTCACTACCCCCTATGTCTATTCAGGAACCTAGTCAAAGGCCATCCTATCTACCCAAATATGCCTGGAAAAATGATACAAATAGGGGAAAGAAGATCTCCACAGAACCTTCCTGAACTTCGAATGAGAAAGGTTCTCTTGAGCTGCAAAGGGCAAGCTTCAAAAGAATAAGCGGGGTCTAAATCCCTAGTACATGAGCCCATGGTTTCGGAGTTGATTCAAAAAGGTTGTCGAATTAAGGCAAGGACTGTGGTGGTGCATAAACCACCCTACTAGACTCCCTAAATTGGCTGGGAGTCTAAGAAGATTGACAAGCACATGTATCATGACATGTACATGAAGGTAAACGATAATATTTTCAAGAACATGTATGTGCTCACAGGAAACAATACAAAGGCTTAGAAGGCTAGAGAGAAGACCTTGTCTGGCCTATTTGAATCCAGAAGAGAAAAGAACAAGGCCGATAAAAAAATAGGAAGGAGGAGAATGACGATTACCTGAGGCCTAAGACGTATGAGGAGGACTTAGAGGATACAGATTCAGATAGGGTTGTTATTATTAAGGTTCTTTCGAGAATGGAGGATATATTGTTGCAAACATATATGGTGTGATATTAAGTAAATTAGCCAACCATCTATCGAGAGAACGCTACCTTCCATCACTACATAGGGGGTTGCTCCTGTTGCTCCACAGGGCACTGATGCCTTGGCTCTAGATGCTCCACCACCTGACCCAATTCCTTTATCTTCACCTAAACAGGGAACTTCTTTATCTTGATGTTGTTCTATTCCTCTATTTTTGTTTTTGATTGGTGCATTCAGGACACTACTTTATGTTATGTTGGGGGTGGTGGTTAATACCTAACCTATTTTATTTCGGTTGTACATATTGATAGTTTTTGTTATTTCTTTTGGGATGTGTATATTGCTCTTTGATTTTTTTTTTATAATATATAGTTTTATTTTGTCCTATATTGTTGGCTTGTTGCTATGGTTTGAATGGATTGACATTATTGAATAGTTTTTTAGTGTTGATTTTGATTAATATCAATGTCTCGAATTGTACTTTTGACACATGTTTTCTTAGGCTGATTTGAAGAGATGTTAAGAGTTGCATAATGTATGTGTGGACTCATAACATCTTATTATCACTAGATTGAAACCAACTTGGAGTTTCATGATGATCATTGCACTTCAGCAAACTCATTTGGTTAGCATAATGTTGGATAATTTTGTTGGAAAGCCATGTGTGGTGAGGTCTTTCGTTCGGAGAGGTTGTTTGATAGTACTTGGAACATGCCAAGTTGGTCCAATTAATTGGCATCGGTGAATGAATTAGAGGATCTTAGGCACTTCTTTGAGCGTCTACCATAAATTTCTTAGACCCCATGACTACCTTATTTGACTTCCTATGTGAGTGTGAGCTTTGTTTGGCACCATTAGAGCCATACCTTTCCTTTTTGTGGAATTTGAACCAAAAATGAATCCTTGGCTATTTTAACCTTCTCATATTCTTCTTGAAATTTGATTTGGTAGGATAACCCAACTTTAGGCCAAAAGATTAAGTTGGGGGTGTGGTATGGTAGAGTAAAGGCCGGTTATGGTAAAGTGGTTTCATAAGGGGAAATTTTGGGCCCTAATTAGTTTTGAGCTTATTTTGTTTCCGAGATTGGAATTAGCATATCCCTACGAAAAAAAATTAAATTTTTTGATTCATTTCAGTTTTAGATTGTGAATATGTTAGAGAAATTGTGTATGTTAGTGAATAGAAGGAAGGGAATGCCTTGTTAAGGTTTATAAGATGAGAAGGAATTGAATATTAATATTGGGCTAAGTTTGACATGGTGTATTGTGTTGAATGATGGTTAGAACTCAAGTCATACACCAAGAAGATAAGTCACTATCCCAAAATGGTACCTTACCTTGCACTCAGCCCTATTACAAGCCTAAAAAACAACTCTTTATGATCTTTCATAAGCCAGATGATGTATTAGTTGGGAAATAACACCAAGTTCATGAGTCAATTTGGGCATGTTTTTCATATTTTTGGAGTATGAGTGTTGCAGGATTCCTGAGCTTGATAGTGTATTGCTTTCTGAGATTGGAATCTTTGTTTATGTGAGGGAAATCGAACACAATTATTCAACATGGTTTTGCCTTTGGGTAAGACTTTATGAGTGAATGCTCTGGAAAGTATGTTCTAGCCATTGCTTGAAGCTTGAAGTGCACATGTGAGTGGTTGAGTGATAAATAGATTTTGTGCCTTGGCAAACTGAGTATCATTTACTGCATTACACAGACATGATCTTTGAACTAGTTGACATTTGATTTACTTGAGAACAAGTAAAGAGGTATGTTATGCGTATTGATGAGTGATAAATTTACACTCATCTAGGACTTAAATTATGCATAAAAAGTGTCCTTGATGCCCTATTTCGGGCTATAAACTTACATGAATCGTTGTTTTTGTAGCAACGTGAAGATTGGGGAACGCTTGGGACACAAACATGCAAGAAGAGGTCAGAAAAGAACTAATAAGAAGTATTGAACATTGAGTATAGCAAAAAGGGACTTAGTGAGTCATTCCTTTGAGTTGGTAAGCTACCAACTCGACTTTGTCCCTCGATGGCACACCTATCACCGTCATAACCCGGTAGGCCTCTTCAATAAATTTTATGGGGTCCTCATCCACCTTTAACCCATGAAATTCCAGCGGGTTCATTCACATGAAGTCATAAACTCTGGTGGGTAGGATAGGAACTTGGGGAGGTACAGCTATTTCCCTATTGGCTTGGTTAGCCCATGTTGGGAAAGCGGCTCTGAATTACGCATGAGACACACTCTCGTCCTATTGGAATGGAGATACTTGTTGTTTCGGAGTGCCTCATTGGAGGGGAGATCTTCGGGGTGGCATGATCTAGAAAGAAACAAAAGTTTGTCGTTAGTTAGCGAAAAACCTTACTCAATTATAATGCATGACATTAAATAAGAAAGAAGGAAAGACTTTCCTAAACTGTGTCATAGCCTCTCATTCAAGATAGTGGTGCCCTTCAAAACTTCGAACGGAACTCTATGCTATGCATGGACACTCGAGGAACATTCTAAAACCTCATTCCCTGATACCAAGTTTGTAATGGCCTGATCTAAGGGCCTAGTCGTTACACGGTGAATGAGATATCTGGAAGCATCTCAAGCATTCATATGTAATAAATAGAAACATTTGTGGAAAATCATAAGGGAAAGAGGTTATGGGCTATCTTTGCAATGAAGCAACATTAAAAGTAGGTAACTTAGAAAATATCATTAGTCTATAATCGTACCACTAACACATATGAATGGAACCAGTAAGGTCAGTTTCCATCGAATAGAAAGAAAATCCAAAATAGACAAAATAGAAAGTAAACGCCTCAAAAGGGTCATAGATACATTGTATGAAAATGAAAGTACATAAAGAGTGGAAAATAAGTAAATTCCTGAACTAAAGGTTCACCATAACAAAAGCTAGTCTCGAATGCCAACTACTAGCTATGAGCCGATGGAGAAGTACCTGTCCCTAAATGGTTAAATCGTGTAGGCAAATATGTGTTAGTACGTTGAAATGAACTAAGTACGTGAGATGCAATGCACGAATGAAAATGTAATGCCATCATAATAAAACATAATATATAGGTATATATAAGATCAATGAGTCATGAAATAAGCTTAAATATATACAAGGAATATCGATTAGATCAATATGAGACGATGCACATTAAACACATGGGATCGTGTAAGCTTGTGGAAAATATACCATAACTGACAGTAAGACCATGTGAACTACTACATAAAATCCAATGAACTCCTATTGGGATAAGGCCACTGCACTCCTTGCATTGGATAAAAGGGAATCTAGTTTCCAAGGTACACATACGAAACTTAGTAATTTTACGATTGCATCTTTCATAACTTTTGGGCCTGCATGGATCCACTAGCCTAGCCTATAAGGCTCCTATGGTGGCACATAGTTAGGGACATTGAGATTTATCTTCAAGGAATCATACCTTAACTAAAGGATGAGTCCCAAGATCTAGTCCTCTCGGTGCTAAGTCATCCACGAAATATTTTTAAAACATACTCTTACAATCATACGAGTAGCTAGCTCGAACTTTAGAATCTTTCTTAAACATCTTTTAGGGCATTAATTATCATACTTATATTGTGGTAAACTTTAACTTTGAAGCTCTTCATAAATGTCCTATTCATAGTCAAAATTCGTAGGAAACTTTCATTGAAAATAAGGTGGGTTTAATTGATGCATGGAACAATCCTCAATCACATAAGTCTTAAGAAATTTCTTTAAAAAGGAACATCAAAACCACTCAACCTTAATTATATCAAAATCCACCATAGAATCAACATCTTACTTCAAGTATATATAAACATTTTTACCTAGAAAAATAGTCATTGAACTTTATGGGTATCATATAGTAACATAAGAATCATGAAATCATCATAAGCATGCATAAGAATTAAGAAATTTAAAGTAAAGATAATATGCATAGTATGGAACTCTATGGGTGAAAGGATACCCATAAATGAACTCACATACCTGGGAAACTAGAGAAAATCGGAATTGAAGTTTTGGGGAAGAAACTTGGGATATCCTAGCCTTGTTCTTGAAGACTTCTTTTTCCTTAAAGAATTTGAGAATATGAAATGAAGGAATTTAGGGCATGAGGGTCATTATAGGCTCCTTTCCTGTCCCCAAAACAACATGGTTTTGAATTAGAATTGATGAGAATGACCAAATTGCCCGTCATTAGAAACTGTCGAAAGCCATCATCTACAAGACCTCGACTATGGGCCGTAAAATGACTTACGGGCCATAAGTCCTTTCGTCTGATGGCTCACCTGAGAATCCTGAAATATGGCTTTTGCTGAACTGAAAACCATGACAAACAGGATGAGTCGTACAATTTTCTACGGGTGGTTGGACTCATAGAGTCCTTCCACACTTAGCCAAATTTTTGCCTTATATCTGACCTCTTTATATGAGATCTTATACGATTCATATCCCTTTCCGCGGGCCATTTTATAACTCGTAAGTCACTTCCTGAAAACTTTTAAATTCCCTTCATGTCTGGGTCCCACTTACGAATCTATCTGCGAGCCATAGGATTACCTACAAGCTTTAACTTGGTCCGTAGATTACCCCACACTTGGAAACTTTTCCCCTTCCTAAAGTTCTATGTTTAAGGACCGTTCGTACGAGCTATAGAACAACTTATCGATCGTAAACTCTCTTGTAAACTAGGTTCCCAGTTATTTCTCAGGCCAACATTTCTACGCTTAGGGCTCCTAAACTGGGGAGGGGGGGGGGAAGGGGAAGGGGGTCATTACAATTAGGTTAGAATGGTGTCCTAATGCACCTTAAACTCATTAGGTGGCGACTCTTCAATTCAACTTTAATTTTCAATCCCAAGAGTTATTCCACGATGTCATACAAGTTCCCATTTTCGCGAGAAAATGGGGCGTGACAAAGAAGTGATTATAAAGAAATTTGATTAGCATTTTGTATAAAGGCATAGGAATAAGAAAATGACTATTTATAAACTTGATCATATGGATTAGTAATATTTACGTAAATTTTCAATTTATGCATTCAATGATATGAATTATACTTTTAATAATTTATTCATTTTAAATATACTTTTTTAATTAACATGATACAAACTAATTTGATTTTAAATATAAGGGGTGTATGATGTATCTGACCATAAATTATTATATATTACTTTACTTACTAACAAATGCGAATAAACAACTAGCTCTTCATCAATATATCTATTGCTTGCTTATTCTCTTTTATTATATAGGGTTTATACTAATATTTTGTGGGTCCATTTATATTTTTTATTTATTCTATTTATTTTTATTTATTCACTTCAAATTTTACATATCTCTTAAATTAATAATTCATATTTTAAATTTTACATTAATTGCTATATAATCTTACGTTTTATAAAAATTATCTATGGTATAAATAACTAATGTTAGCGTAATATATGGAGTGGCAGGGGAGATTGTCATGATATACTTTTGTTTTAGTAAAATTTGAGTTATTAGCTCATCTTCTATATACATATAATAAAAGGAGAGTAATTTGCAATGTCGTTAAGCCAAGTGACAAGCTATTAAAAAATCACTTGGCAATTTTAGAACAAAAAAAATTATTATAAAAAAGGAAGTAACTTATTATCCAACTCACTTTTAAACAACCTTACAAATATAAATATCATTTCATGTATTATAAAAAAAGAAATTTTTCATAAAAAGTTTAGACTTGAAATTTAATATGGTCAAATAACTATATTTTATATAATTACATGGCATAACCTTAGCTATGTGACATGGAGGGGGGAGGGGGGAGGAGGGAGACGCAAGCGAGATCAAGAGAGGGAGGAGAGAGACAAATTATATATGTATATTTGTCAAATTGTATGTGTATATCTATCAAATAATTGTATATGTGTTAACTAATAAACATATGTCTTGGTATATTTGGTAAGCGAGATTGGGAGAGGGAGGAGAGATGCAACGAGATACAGGCGAAAGAGCGCAGAGAATGGAGAAAGGCAAATTGTACATGTATATCTATCAAATGAACTATGTATATCTGTTAAAATAATATTATATATACATACATATATATATATATATATATATATATATATATATATATAGAGAGAGAGAGAGAGAGAGAGAGAG
>JAOTQR010126041.1:0-22961 GCA_025774065.1 Solanum ossicruentum
ACAAAACATGTATACACTCGACCCTCTTAAGCATTAGACGCACATATAGCCCATTAACACGAGATTCAAGCACTTTTGAAAATTGGGGCTAATTTGACCAAACCATTATCATTTTTCATTTGCATTGTGCTAGTATTGTAAGGTGTTACAGCAGCAACACGTTTAAAATACTATTTTTCAAAATCTCAATATAAGTGTCAAAATCTTCATGAACTTGTCAATCGTAAAAATGAAAGCATGAAAATGACATAGGGGCTGAAACATAAGATTTAGAACCATAAAAAAAGGACTTGACGTGCTATCATAAGCTTGAATAGAATGAAGGATGTATGGATATTATTTTTCCATGACCGCTGCAGCTTTTCGAGAGATACTTTCGACTTGACGATTCTTCCAAAGGGCCTTAATAAACACTACACCCTTATTAATCAACTTTTCTACCCTTCCAACCAATACCTACACCGGTACCTTCTCCTAAGCCAACTTATCCTCCGTAACACCCACAACTTCAAAGAGTTCTATAGCAATAGAGTTATCAATACATCCCCTCAACCTAGAAGCATGAAGAACCGGATGAACCCTATCCATATCCATAGACAATTCCCATTTGTATGCAACTTACCAACCTTCTTCAACACTCTATAAGAACCTACAAACCATAAACTTGATCCCCTTTCTTGCTAATCCAGACCACACCCTCCATGGATGGGACTTCCAAGTGAACCCAATCATCAACACAAGCACACATGGCCTACCTTAGTATCTAATGACACCATCTCCCCCTTGTGAGAAAACCTCCACCTTACTATCTCTCACCAAAGCTTTCACCTTCTCAACCACTGAAGATTATGAACCATTAGCCACTACTACACCACCATGGTCAACCTCTTCTAACCTAACTCCTAACTTAACCAACCAATGGACCTCTCTAGTCAACTCTTATTACCCACAAGTCACACTAATCACATTTAGCAAACCACCTCTCATCCTTCCAAAATTTGCAACACCATCCTTAAATGAACCACAAGCTCTAAGTAAGTCAATACTTCATCACTAGAGACCATCACAAGCATGACAAGGTAGGGTTTTAAGACCCTATTCATGAAACCCACAGACATAGCCAGTGCATTATTCTACCCAACAACTCCACCACGACTCGAAATGCTCACTCCTAGTCTGAAAAGACACTTGGGGATATCACCTACCCTTATCCTCACTTGGGGACATAACCTGAACCGAAGATTAATCTTAGAAAAATAACTAGCCCATTGTAATTGGCCAAATAGATCGTCCATCGTTAACTATCATATTACCACCTTACGGGTCCTACACTCATTGAGAACATGATATGCAAATGGCTAAGTCACCCCAAGACCTCCAAACCATCAAACCAAATTCAACCAAGATCACAAGACAAAACTCTATGCAATAAAAACATAGCAACCCTTATAGACCTTCTAGCCACAATAGACTCATATAACCATTCGGGACACATATGAATCTCACTGGCAATGAAAGGAATAGTAACTCCCAGAACTATCAAAGCATGCACAACAAAAATAAAAAAAACCTTAACATACCGGTAGCATCATCGGACACATTATCCCCTCCTTACCTCCTTTGAAAAGCACAGAACCGATTACATTTTGGAGCACCTCCTTGATCAATATCACTACCTTTACCCTTGTTTTTTGCATATGGATGATCCAAAATTTTGTGGCCCATCTCACCACATCCAAAGCATGCACCCATGTTCCTCCAATATGTGCCACCATGTTGCTTCCTATATTTTGGGCATCTAGGACAAGCTACCCTCTCACCACCTTCTTAGAGCCTTGGGTTAGCTACCCTTTACTTAGCAACCCTCTTGTTTGGAGCATTAGAAGGACCCTTGGCCTTGAAACTCAAAATCTTGTTGAAACCTGTCACCCTCAAATCGAGCCCTCGTGGACTCCCCACTTCTCTTCTTCCTAAGTTTCTCCCCCTCAAGTTGTTTGGCAAAGGTCATGAGCCGAGACAAATCCATATCTCTTACAAGCATCGCGGTATGACTCTCTTCATTAACGAAATTGGATACCCCCATCACAAACTTGTTCATCTTTGACCTAGGGTCGGCCACCAAATGTGGAGCATACTTGGAAAGCTTGTAGAAATTGAGAGCATATTCCCTCACACTCATGGAACCTTGCTTAAGGTTCATGAACTCCATCATTTAGCCTCTCTCAACTCAAGAGGGAAGAACCAGTCGAGGAAGGCGGCTTTGAACTCCTTCCAAGGAGTAGCGCCATGGATTCCCCTCTCCACCTTCCATTGCACAAACCAAATTTGAGTTACACCTTTTAGTTGATAAGCCGCTAGATCCGCCTTTTCCTCCGAACTTACACCCATGATGGATAGCACCTTATATACCTCATCCATGAATTCTTAGGGGCCCTCATCCACCTTAGACTAGTGGAACTCCAGTGGGTTCATCCTTGTAAATTCCCTCACCCTAGAGGCTAGAGTAGGAGCATAAGGGGCTTGGGCCACTTAGTTGATTTGATTAGTAATGGCAAGGGCCAACATGGTTATAGCATTCCAAAACTCAACCTCGGTAGCCCCTCTACCTTGAGGAGCGAGGTATGTCGTTGTCCCTCGGGTATACGAGCTCTTCTTCCTCTTGGGATGGACATGATCTAGTATAATAAAGAACAATCGTTACGGGAGAAACCTTATCGTAACTTCTATAGCATGACACAGGGTAAGAAGAAGGGAAACATTTCCTAGAACGAGTCATAACCTCTTACTCATAGTTGTAGTGCACAACACAACTATGATAAGACTCTAATCAATGTGGTATGTTGGAGCATGTGGAGCATTAACAACCTAGTGCTCTGTTACTAATTTTGTCATGACCCAAACTAGGGCCTAGATGTGACACATCATATGGGTAACCCGAAGGAACCCCAAACAAGCCTCTTAACATATCATTACATATCCTTGGTCGCGGAAGCAATTTAAACAACAATAAAAGAGAAGAAATAAGGGCATAGGGACTAAGGGAAAAACTTTATTTCATAAAACATCAAGAGAGTCAAACTTATAAGATCATTACATATTTGTCCAATAACACCTCCAAACATAGAACTTGGCGAGGGCCAAGAAAAGCACCTGGGCTCACCCTCATAATAATGAAAATAGGTAATCCAAATATACAAGATATAGTCTAAACATAAGCATGAGAGAAGATAGATATTGTCCCCAGACATGAGGACTCACCAAAAGCTAACCTGAATAATCCGTTTAGCCACGTGAAGGAGAATCAATAGGAGCTCTGATTCCTACAAGGTGATATCATTTAGGTATATACTTTAGTATGTTTGAATGTACTAAGTTTATAGGATGCAATGCATCAAGAAATAGGCAACATAGTCAAAATGCATAAGCATAGGCAAGTGATTATATAATTTAATATGACATGCATGATCAATGCTTGAAGTAAAACATGCTATTAAGTTTCGTTTGATCCCTGAAATCTTGAGGGAGCCCTTTTCAGTCTAAGTCTTGGATCACAGAAGGGACACATGGCCCTTGTGCCTTGGTACAGATTGTGGTGCTTCCATACGGGACCCTTGGCAACAAATTTTATTCTGTTTCATTAATGACGTTCTCGTAATTGTGGCTACTCCTAAGGATCTTTTGTTACTTTCTGTGTTATCCTAAGACATTCAAAGGCCTGTACTTTTTTTCTCTCATTCAAATTCATTCTCACACTTTGAATTATATTCAAACTCACTCTTAAGAACTCCTATCAAAGACTCTAGTGAAGGCTTAGCTTTGGAATCAAGGAAAGGCTCTTTTCTTCATCAAATTCTTCATATTTCATCTTGATTAGCCAAGGTATGTGGGACTGATTCATGGTCCCTTTCAACCATGAAGACCCCAAAATCTTTTACTTGAATTTTCATGAAACTTAGCTTATTTTAATTCCGAGTTCTTAAGATTATTGTTTATTTGATTCAGTTGAGATATGGGTTAGGTTTTATTGTTGATTTTAAAGTGATTTAAGCCCTAATATGTTGAATTGCATTGAAGTTATGAAGATTTGAATGTGCATGTCCCCTTTAAAGTTTGATTTGATCATGGGTAATCTATGTTGTGATTTAAATGTTGATTTATTTACTGGTTTACTTGAATTTCATAATGTGAATTTCATTATGAATTTCATCATAATGGCATATGCATACATGAACTATGGTTTTGATGAAGTTTATGATGCGGGCTAAGTCCCAATTATGATGATGATTATATTTTAAAGTAAAGTGTGCGTATGACAAGAATGTGATCACTTAATGTCTATGATTATGGCTCTTTGAGTAATTATGGGTGTTTACGTCACTAGTTTTATGGAGCATCGATTGAGGCTAAAAGCAGGGTAGGCTATCCCCAAGGGTCCATACTCCTTTCTCATGAAGGTGCTCAAAGGAGCTAATCCTATGCATGAAGGTATGACATGAAGTATGTTTTGGCTTTTAGCCTAAGTATGCATGAATATGAAATATGATTTGGCCTTTAAACCTAAGTATGCATTGTTATATTTTGACAAGACTTATGTCTCATTTACAAGCACATATATTTATATGTATATATAGATGTATTCTTGTGGGATGATGACTTAGCACCGATGGGATTGGAGGCAGAGTGGGCTATCCCCAAGGATCCATACTCCTTTCTCTTGAACTATGTGCTTAACATAGGTATGTTTATGTCCTTTGTGGATTATAAATTATTACAGATCTACCTTTGGCAAGCAAGTGTCCTCTTTATCCATTGTGGGGTAGATTCCGGAGTTCCAAGTTATAAGTCACTTGGTATTATGTTGGTTAAGGTCCCATCCCCTTATATACAAAGTGTTTTCATGTTCATGCATCATGCATTTCATGGCATATTGATATACTATTCTTCTTGTTATAGGATTCTTTCTATATTTGTTCCCTTGTCATCTAACATTGAATGCAGGTTTGATAAGTTAATATGCATCGCATGCCCATATGCTTAGTACATTCAAATGTACTAATGTATACTTTTTGTCTACATGATCTAATCAAGTAGGGACCGGAGACTACCTTCATACACCGTTTGAAGGCTAGATCAGATTTGAGACATTTGTTGTGGTGAGTCCTATCTTCCTAGGACAACCACCATTGATCTACTATGTTGCTTCCATTTATGTTATTTACTTTGAGGGTGAGCCCGAGACATGTTTTGGTCCCCCTCCTATCATTTGACTAGAGGCTCTGTTGGACATCTTATACACACTTGTACGGATATATGCTATATGTTGATTTTAGAAACTATGCTTATGATTATTATGATTTGTTCCTGTGTATGATGATATGGATTTACATTATGATGTGGAAGATCGTAGGTCCTGTTTTCCCCCATAGAGTGAGTCATACTTAACCTACCCCCTCTTAGTCCTTGTGTGCTATATTTTTGTGAATCCATATTAATCCCTATCCCTATGATATCCCTATAACTTGAGTCCTATTTTTCCATCCCTTAGAATTATGTATTTACTATTTCATATGCGCTTTCGAACTGATGATGTGTGAATGGATGCTACATGACTTGTTTGGGGACTCTCGGGTTACTATTCGCCATGTCACTCCTAGACCCTAGGTACGGGTCGTGATAGTATGGGAGCTTTTACAGACCATGGAGCTTTGTACGAACTGTGAATCTGTCAGTGAAAAAGACCTTAGTTTGAAATTTGGCAAAGTGTCTGAAACCCCTTACCATGTACCCTTGTACGGTCTGTGGTCCAGTGCACGAACTGTGGTGATCTGTCACAAGCCACCTGGACACTTTTTAGTGCTCATTTCATCAATGATTTTCTCGTAATTTTGGTGATTTCTAAAGGTCGTTTTGACTTTCTAACCTCTAAACCCCTGAAAAGGCTTATACTCCTTCATTCTTATTCGAATTCATTCATTATACTTAGAATACTTAAAGTCTCTCTTCTAAGAACTCCTCTCAAGTGTGACATTGAAGATTCAACTTGAAAATTCAAGAAGGGATTTCTTCTCAAATCAATTTCTTCTTATTTCTTCTAAGTTAGCTAAGGTTGTAGGATTGATTTATGGTCCCTTTCAACCATGAAGACCCCTAACACTTTTTACTCCTTGATTATGAATTTCAAGCTTACTATGAATATGAGTCTTTTAAATAATTATGGATTTGATTAAATTGAGATATGAGTTGTATTTAATTGATGTTTTAAAAGTGATTTAAGCCCTGTTATGTTGAATTGCATTGATATTATGAGGGTTTGAATATGTATGTCCTATTAAATGTTATTCCATGCATGGGTAATTCCTAGTATGCTTTAATTGATGATTTCTTCATGAATTTACTTTGATTTAATCTTATTATGCTATTTTAAGTATGAATCTCTATTTTCCATGCTATTCTATCATCATTCATGGCATATGCATACATGAATAATGATTTTCATGAAGATTATGATGTGGGTTAAGACCCAAATGTTGATGAATATGATTTTAAGGAATGTATGGATATGACATGACATGTGATCACATAATGTCTATGATATGGATCTGTGAGCAATTATGGGTGTTACACCAACATTTACAAGTATAAATGAGGTATTCCTATGCATGAAAGTATGACATAAAGTATGATTTTGTTCTTTAGCCCAAATATGTATGATTATGAAGTATGTTTGGCTTTTTTAGCCCAAGTATACATGATTATGAAGTATATTTGGCTTTTAAGCCTAAGTATGCATTATGAAGATTTGAAAAGACTATCATCCTTTCTAAAAGCATGTATATGTATATGTATCCTTGTGTGATGATGACTTAGCATCGAGTGAACTTGTATGAGGGGGGCTATCTTCAAGGGGCCAGTACCCAAGCCCCATAACTATGTACCAAACATAGGTTCATGTTTATTCCCCTTTGTGGATGACCATGTTATGTATGGAAAATCCTTACCGAAATGGGGGTGCTCATAAGGTTAGGTTATTTTTCCAAAATGGGGGTGCCCGTAAGGAGAAGTATGGTGGCAAGTAGATCACCTTTTTTTCAGTGTAGGGAAGACACCAGAATTCCATGTAATAGCTCGCATGGTCTAGATGTCGGTTGAGGTTTTATCCCCATATATTGAAGTACTATGGCATTTATGTATCATGGATTTCATGGCATATTCATATTATACTCTTTTCTATATGCTTTTTTCTATGTATGTGCCCTTGTTATCTAATATTGATTGTACGTGTAGTGAGCTCATAAGCATTTGCATGCTCGCATACTTAGTATATTCAAATGCACTAACGCTTACCTTTGCCTACATGATCTAACCATGTAGGGACCGGAGACTATCTTCATCCACCTCTTGACGGTTAGCTTGGATTGTGAGAGTTGCTTTTGACAAGTCCTATCATCCAAGAACAAGCCACATTCTATCTACCAATTATGCTATTTTCACTTATGTCTTTACTTTGAGGGTGAGTTCGGGACATATCTTGTCTCCTGTCCTATTCCATTATTTAGAGGCATTGTTGGACGTCATGTAAACTCTATGTACGGGCTTATATGTATTATGCTATCTTGCGTATGGAGGCTATGATTATGACTATCTCTTGATATTGATGATTTGATGATATGTACATATGAGATGTGGAAATATAAAAAGCCTAAGCCCCTACTATTCCCCATAGTTTGAGTCATACTTACCTGCCCCTTAGTTCTTATGTGCTACGTTCTATGTGAATTTATACAAATCCCTATCCATATGGCATTCCCATAGCATGGGTCATACTTTTCTGTCCCTTAGAAATATGTGTTTATTGTCTTATTATGCACTTTCAAACCGATGATGTGTACGTAGATGCTATGAGGCTTATTTGGGAACTCTCGGGTTTTCATTCGCCATGTCACTCCTCAGCCCTAGGCTAGTCGTGATAGTATAATAAATCAAGATACAATTCAATAATATCAAGTTGGTTGTGTCATGACCCATTCCTGGTCATGATAGCGCCTATTAGATCCCACCCATAGGCAAGCCAATTACTCAACCCAGGGTATCTGTCGTAGTTCTCTAGTCACGATCATAACCAATCTGACAATAGAAATAATCGATACCCACCCAAAACATGTAAGTCAATTATACACAGTTATAATAAACACAAGGACTTAATCATATACATATATCAATAACCATAATAATATACAAATTTAGACTTCTCCTACAAATACATGTCACTACTGTATAAGGCCAATGTCTGGGACGCCATCAAAAGAAAGGAGACTGTGAAGTATCTGAAGCTGCCGGTGCTCACCAATAGTCTCTTGAGAGCTCCTTAATCCCGCAAAAGTCAATGCCCACAGCTAGAACCTGGACCTGCACCAAGGGAAGATGTAGAAAGTTGGGGGATGAGTACTAGAAAAAGGCACCCAGTAGATATCATCGGCCGACCTAGTGAAATAGTGAATGCATAGAAAGCTCAAGTATATAGAGAACTACAACAATGTAGGAAATTGAACTCAAAGCATATCTAGAACCCTTAAACCACAACTAAACCAACCAAGGTGATGAACTATGCTAACTGGATTAACCCAAGTGATGAATATTGATAATTGAACCAACGAAGACTGAGTAGGTCCATACCATAACTGTCCCCAATTGAGATGTGGCATTGTACGCAGGTGCAAGGCCCTAATATCTATACTTGTACGCCAACGGGCCCCCCATAAGCTCAAAAGGTATACATGCGCACAATCTGAACCCAACTTTCCATATCACATGATCACAAGTCAGCTATACCTGCGTGTAAGGCCCTAGTATCTAAGCCTAAACGCCCCTTGAGCCTCCATAAGCACAAAGGATACACCTACACACAATCAAAGAGTGAATAGGTGTATAGATCCATAAGTAATCAATAGAGCCTCCACTCTCAACAATCATATTTAACCGAGTCTCTTACCCCGTGTCGGAACATGACACTCGATCCAAAAATATACATGTTAATGGTGGGACGTATCCCCCTCGAGAGAAAGAATACCGCTAGCACAATTAATAATATCTTAACTCAGAATACTAATCACGGGGCCTCGGCCCTAAAATGGAATTAGCGGGGTCCTCGACCTAAATCTCAGCGGGAGCTGGGACCTCAGAATCAACGTCTGTCACTTTGTATCCCAATCTTGGTCTCCAGACTCACGAGGTACAACTCGCAGGTCTTAGACACTCGGACATGGTCAACAGAGCTCAAAGCAGAAGAAGAGTTATCTAGGACTCAAGGTATTAAAATAATCACTCCCTCAACCAATCTATTCGGATCCAGAACTCCAAAGTCATATCATGCCCATACACACACAACTTAGCTATCCCATAATCTCAATCCAACCCACACAACCATAACTAACACCTCCCTCAGATACAATAGATACCCTAACATTAGATGAAAAGAACCAGTGCACAACAACTATCAGTAGTACATCAAAGTGTGTGTATATATATGTCACAAGATCACTGTAGAATCATGCCAACTAACGCCAAGTATACCCTAACCTCATCAACCACAAGTGCCCAGAGTAAACATGGACAATTATAGGTATATCATAAGTATCTAGGATAATCTAATCTTACAGAGTCATATCTATACCATAATCAAGGCACAGTACGACATATAATCAATCAATAGTCTCATGGTTAACATATCTTTGTAGCATCAGGCTATACATACTCATATAGGTACGGGTCAAGTCAAAACACATCTCTGTCCCAGGGTACTAGCCCATATTCGACCCTTACCAAGCCCCTTTTCCTATGTAAAGCAACTCATAGGGCAATGCCAGTGTAACCTAAGCTAAGACCCAAGAGGTTAGACAATCAGAAGGGTGTCACTTACTAAGCATCATATCGCAACCCAACAACTATCAAGGATATTGCCTAAGGCAATTATTTGTCGGCTTACTAATAATGCATCAGTCTCTAAATAGGGTGCCAGTCCCAAGGCTAACCCACCAAGCTTGGGTCTCATGAAAAATAGTCGGGAATCCCATAGGATATAACATACACCTTAATAACAGGGTAACACTCTTGTCCCAAACCTATCAGTGGCTCAGTAGCAACGTATCTTGTATCATAGGTCACAAGGCTTCTTTAGAAGTACAACTAAACCATTTCCAGAACATAGTATGTTTCTCAAGTCAATAGCCAGTAGCATAAGTACATAAAGAATAACAACGGTACACATAATCATATATGTCACAATGCAATATAGAATCGTGTTTAATCAGGAAAATCTACCACAGTCTAGGCAGCCAAAAGTACTCAAAACAGATATAGATAACCACCTCCATATACAATTAAGCTTAAGCTCAGTGTACATACATGTCACATGACCTTAGCCTAAACTAGCCTTTTCAGGCCCTCTCACAGTCAAATCATATCAGAACTCAGCTAATCTAGCAGCTACGACTAACACAACCCTCAATAATACAATTGTAGTTATCATGACCCAAGCCTAGGGCCTAGACGTGACCGGCAAATGGGGAACCCAAAGGAACCCCAAACAAGCCTCATAACATATCATTACACATCATTGGTCACAGAAGCAATTAAAAATGACCATAAGTGATAAGCATAAACAAGGGTAATTGGGACTAAGGGAGCGAGAGAGAAAGAGAGAGTAATACTTGAATATCATAGATGAGTCAAAACTCAAGCATAATACACAACTTGTCCAACAACATCTCTAAACGTAGATACTTAGCAGGGGCCAAGACAAGCAACCAGGGTCACCCTCATAGTCAAAGTAGCAATAAAGTAGAGAATATCAATACATAGCATAAGAAATATAGACCAACGTCCTCGGATTGGAGGATTCACCAACTTGCTTGAGAGGCAATCGTACTAGCCACGTGGGGGAGGAGGATGGCGAAATGGAGCTCTGGTTCCTACATGGTTACATCATGTAGGCATAGTATATGCGTTAGTACGTTTGAATGTACTAAGTATGTAGGATACAATGCAACAAGAGTTAGGCAACTTAGTCAAAATGCATAATAATAATCAATATATACCATAGTAGTAATATGACATGTATGAAGGATGCTTGAAGTAAAACATGCTTATATAGAACATATTACGTAGATGAGAATAGATCATCATCATAGACTGAGCAACTAGTACTCAGAATCCAAGGCTTAGCACCCCCTTGGTAGTGATCGAGGTACTAACCCCTCAACAAGGTTAATGGACTTAACACCCTCCATCAAAGTGGTCAAGGTACTAACCCCTCAACAAGGTTAATGGACTTAACACCCTCCATCAAAGTAGTCAAGGTACCAACCCCTCAACAAGGTTAATGGACTTAACACCCTCCATCAAAGTGGTCAAGGTACTAACCCCTCAACAAGGTTAATGAACTTAACACCCTCCATCAAAATAGTCAAGGTACCAACCCCTCAACAAGGTTAATGGACTCAACACCCTCAATCAAAGTGGTCAAGGTACCAACCCCTCAATAAGGTTAATGGTCTTAACACCCTCCATCAAAGTGGTCAAGGGACCAACCCTTCAACAAGGTTAATGGACTTAACACCCTCCACCAAAGTGGTCAAGGTACCAACCCCTCAACAAGGTTATGGTCAACATGTAACACTATAGGAGCTTTTCATGAAACTTACACATATACAACATACCTTCATTATCATAAAGTGATATATCTCATATGCCAAGCATTAGGCCTTCAACAACTCAAGAATCATAAACCGAACATTTTATCAAACACTTGGATCGTGTGTAGCGTTAGTGTAAAATCATGCAATTCAAGAGTGAAAACGTACAAGTAAATCCAATGTAAAACCATTAATAGATACTTGGTAATATCCTCAAGCAATATACATCAAAAACCTTCACCAAATCTCACAATAAATCTTCAATCCGTAGCTCAAAACATGCTAAAACAACCACAATTTCATAAACTCCAACATAGTGTGCACTGAAATTCATAATATGTAAGACCCATGAGTAAATCAACTTTAAATCATGCAATTTTAGGTGAAAGGAAGCTTGGGCATTATGGGTGAAAGGATCCCATGAAAGAAACCCACATACCTTAGCTTTTGCAGAATTCTTGAAGAAGATTGGAGATGGAGACTTAAAGCTTGAGTGAAATCCTTAGATTTGGATTGAGTCTTGGGACTTGAAATTTGGAGATGAAATATTGTCTAAGTATTGAGTCTTGGGACTTGAAATTTGGAGATAAAATATTATCTAAGTGCTTGGGAGAGTATTTGGGAATGTCTTGGAAGATATGAGAGTGAAATAAGGCTAAGTATAGATATTTTTATGCATGTGGAGGCTTAGGCCCAAGACCAAAAAGTCTTGGACCGAACTTGAAAAACTGGATAGAAAATGTACTGAGGCGCGTCGCGCCTTTAACACGGATTCCTCACAGGAACTCAACACTTTGAAATTTGATATTGTGAATCGTTCGCTCTAAAATCGGGGTTAAACCCTTTTTCCACTTTGTTTGACCCCTTGAACAAGAATATGAAGTCGGATTTTTGATATCACGTACGAATTTTGAGATATATGAAAAATAAATTCCAGGCATTTCTGAGGCACATTTTTGGAAACTTTTGAGGTCATTTTATAGTCCCATATCATCATATATAACACATGCAGATATACAACCAACTATATACAACCTATATTCCATAGCTCAATCCATTCACAGTATATTTTTACATATTTCGGCTCAAATACACAAACATTTCAACTCAGTCTAAGGTTTAGAGAAACCCTAGCCTGCCTGGAAAATGATCCCTCCCGTCCTGAGTCAATCCGCCTAAGCCTTTCCCTTTCGAATCACTTTTTGATGTTGCTCAACTATTGAAAATAAAGTTCACAAGGTTAACACGGTCACATTATTGTACATCTTGAAAGATAGGTGAAATGATATTAATTGGGCCTAAAATGGGGAAAATTGGGCTCATGATTGAAATCCCAAATAAAACCCCAAAAAATGATCCCCCATGATACCCAAGTCTACAGCCAAAAAGTTTAGCCTAAAACGGACCCTGGAAGGCCGAGAAAAGATCAAAAAATGAAATTAAAATCTTAAACAACAAAACATTTTTTTCAAAACTTTCGTGGTGGAAATTTATGAAAATCAGCTAATTTCAGCAAACACCCAACATACCACAACATTCCTCTCAAAATATAGAACAATTTAGACTTAAATTTCACTTAATTCTGTTAAGAATTAGCCAAGAAATCAGAGCACAATGTTTTCACAAATTCCAAGAACATAACCAACTAAAGTAGTGATTTTACCTCGAAATACATGTCAAATTCGGAAACTGACTTCACCACAACATTTCTTGTGAAAATTCGTGTCACGTAGCCTTTTGAATAGTCAAAAACGAAGCTTTGGAGCAATTTTTATGGCTTCCTAAAGTTTCTTTCCCACAAGGCTCCGTGACCAGCCTTTTGTAGACTTGGCCGCACTGCGCTAGAAAGTGACGTGTGTGAATGTGGGGCAAGCATATGCCAAGCCTTTACGAATGCGGTTTGGAGCACCACAAATGTGCGCCTGCATACGCCTAGTCTCCATGAATGCAAGCATGGGCTGCACGAATACGGAGCTTCGCTCTTGACTGCCTTGTATGAACACAGGGGGTTACCCTTCTGGTGCTGCAACAATTTAAAAAACTTCCCCGGGGTATTCTTAGGGCATTTGGTATCCGTTTTACGCAAACAAAAAGTAAAACCACGTGGATTTTGAAATTCAGGATCCAACCACGCAGTTGAAATTCCCAACGGAGTATCCTACGGAAAAATGAGGGTCCCACTTCTTTTTGGCTAATTTTAGCTAAAAGATCTGAGGGGGTCAAAATGCAACTGGATGCCCCTATCAATTGACGAAGGGTCATTTTGGACTATTTTTGATGTTCCAGAGCTGACCACGCTGCCAAATTCCTATTTCAAGCGTGTTTAGCTGGCTTTTACAAAAACACTTTTTTAGCTTCCGGTTGAACTTATTTTGCAACTTTCAGTTCAAAATCAAATCGGGACCCTCCATCCTCAGACCAACCACCCTCCTCGCCTAAATCGGTCATTCCGGAACTGATGGAATCGTTAGAATCCCAGTTTGAGTCCGTGTGCTACGGTTTTGTTAGAAAACTCATTTTTGCAATTTTAACTTCTTATTAACTCACAAACTCGCATAATTCACAACCAAAACCACCCACAACCGTTCCAACACCCCGAATAAGCCAAACAAGGTCTGAGGTTACTATACAAAAGAGCAAAAAATTAATAATATTATAGAAACATAGAATTGACTCGGATGGTCATTACAACATCCTCCACAACTAGGACTTTCATATTCGAAAGTACGACTACATGCATACCTGCAAATTCTAGTTCACGCCACGAGTATATCGGTCATAAGCATACTCCACACCCCACAATTATTCTAGTGCTCTTCCCACAGTCAACCACACATGGCCCACTAGCTGACCAAATAACGATGGACGATGGCTAATATGCTTACACTTACACATAGGGTCTAAAACCTTTTCCCTTACTGTCTAATCCACCTCGCATTACAACAAAAACATTCACTAAGGCAGCAAATAGTTAGGGCCCCATCTCGATATCACAAACTACCAATGCCTCTACTATAAGTAGTCTTATCATGAAAATAGATACTCAGAATTAGACTCAATATTCATCATACCACTTATCAACATTTTCAATAACTATCAAATTCTCATTAGTGCGGCAATACCCAATATGCCACCTACTTAAATGGCTCCCCACATCCGTATATCCTTCCTTAAAACATGGTCCTCAGTAGTTGTTAGCATTCAACAACTATTCTGTATCATCTACTACATCGACCCCTAGCAAAAACTATAACCAGAGTAGCCAGTGCCTGTAATTCATCAAATTCATGCTACCCAGCATAGTAGTCAGCCCAACAACCACAATCAGCCACTCACAATGGCCACAATAGATCCGAGTACCACCTTCAGAATGTCCTCTACCAATACCTCCCTTAACGATATCAAACAATCATCTTACTCAACGAAATCATACTGAAGTATATGCAACTTATCTGGAATACATCGGTGTAATGTCGATATGCCAAAAAGAAGATATATAGTAGTATAAGCTGGGGATGGGGCTAACTCAGATGCAACCAACCTAACCCATCTCATAACCTCAAAGGGCTAATGTATCGGGGATAAACTTACCCCCACCTTCCAATCCATATGACTTCTCCTAGTGGCAACGCCTTCAGAACCTCTGTGTTTCCAATCTCTAGCTGTACAAATTGGTGTTCATGGTCTGCATAACCCTGGGTACCGAGTCAGACTTATTCTTAGTCTATCTCGAATACACCAGACCCTAATTAAGGCATCCTGTAATAATTCTATACCATACGACCTGGCTTAGTAGGCTTAAACCAACAAACTAGGTATAACATCGGCCATCACATAATAGAAACAAGTCAGTCCGCCCCAAGGTAATATCAAAACCAAGGCCATTTGACAATATTGCTTGACCCGCATATCACAATCCCGAGGAATCAGCATACCAAAATTCCCCATTAATAAAAGGGACCTTCCACTACCTCGGCACCTGACCTAGGATAAGAGAAGCTCGGAACTCATACTCAAGTAAGCAAGGAGCTAAGAAATGCATCTAAACTATAAACCAGAAACCAAATACTAGGCAACCTGGCAAAAGTATCAACACTCCCACTAGCAAGCACAACTAGGGGTCCAGATAACACAATCCCATCCGGCTAACAATCATAGCAAGTCCCTAGAGAAAAGTGGCTGACAGCTGAGCTAATAACACAACAGTGTCCCAAAAATAGTAGACAACTCTATTAACCCTCTGGGGTTGACATTCATCTCACGATCCAATCAATAATGAGTCAAAAGAACCTCACATCAACAAAATCATCATAACAGACTTATAAGCATAGAGGCATAAGAGGTAGCCAAGGGTGTAACTGATAGCCAGCCTCTCAAATGTGGTGTACACCAATATCAGACTACCTACTCCAGTTATCAAATATTGAAATTATCAAATGTATAAATCACAGGGTTTGGGCTTACACTCAGCCTCCAACTGGGTATAATTGTAACATAGGTGACAATTACTCAAAATCCCACCAAATATAACATGCTTATCAATGTTTGAAACCAAAAAGTTAAATAACCAAATACGAATATATAGAGAGAACCAATGCTTAGTATTACCCCTAATGCAACTTATCTCGCCTTTAAAAATCTTTAACTTGAGTGCTCACAACCCACATAACATTTAACCAGCAGCTGACGTATAGATACTCGTAACAAAATTCTAGCCTCTATAATATCTCCCATAGTACGATACATAGACACCATCAATCAAGTCACTATTTATAAAACATGTCTCTGAGGCTCCCACAATCTCAATACTAGCAGGCTTTCCATAAAACTGTCAAGAAATGAGGCATCCCATTTTTGCCCAATGGGTTTTGGGCTGCTCCCTATTTGGGGCTAATGATATAACGCTATCCCTGCTTCAAATTTGACCTCTATGTAGCATCTATGCAAGACAGACATATCAAATCATATTTCAGGAAATTTATGGACTATTGACAATGTCACACGACCAGAATCAATAACACAAGGAGTTTCCTAAATATCCTATAACCTCTTGGAGATAAGCCACGAATGTGTCTCCATACCTATCCCAGGACTTTATTAGATGGTAGCTCTGTACAGCTGAGAGCAGTGAGCCATAAGCTTTGACACCAACTTGTCACAACCCGGTTCTAATCAGGATGGCGCCTGCTATATCCCACCGACAGGCAAGCTAATTACCCAACTCCATGGTACCTGTCTTAGCTCTCTAGTCATGATCATAACCAATCTAACAATATAAATAATTGAAATCTACCCAGAACTCGGAAGTCAATTGTACAGAGTTAGAATAGACACAAGGACATAATCATATACATATCAATAACCATGATAATATACAAATCAGGAGTGCTTCTACAAATACATGTCACTACTATATAAGGCCAATATCTAGGAATAAAAGATGACCATGAAAAGGAAGGAGACTCTGAAGTATCTAAAGTTGTTGGTGCTCACCAGTAGTCTCTTGAATGCTCTTGAATCCCCCAAAGGTCAATGCCCGTGGCTAGAACCTGGAACTGCACCATGGGAAGATATAAAAAGTGGGTGATAAGTACAAGAAAAAGGCACCTAATAGGTATCATCGACCAACTGAGTGAAATAGTGAACATATAGAAAGCTCAACTATATAGAGAACTACAACAATGTAGCAAATCAAACTTAGGTCAAGCATAAGCATGTTGGGAACCCTTAAACCATAACTTAACCAACCATAGCGATGAACCATGCTAACTGGACCAACTCAAGTGATGAGTAATGATAAATAAACCAACAAAGACTGAGTAGGCCCATACCACGTTTATCCCCAACTGAGACATAGTGTTGTATGCAGGTGTAAGGCCCTAATATCTATGCCTGTATGCCAACTGGGCCCCCCATAAACCTAGGAGGTATACCCACGCACAATCAGATCTACCAATCGTAACAAAACCTAACTCTCCATATTACATGATTAGAGGTTAGTTGTATGTGGGTGTAAGGCCCTAGTATCTAAGCCTGAACACACCCTGAGCCCCCATAAGCTCAGAAGCTACACCCATGCACAATCAGGGTGTGAATAGGTGTATGGATCCACGAGTAATCAATGGAGCCTCTACCCCCAACAATCACATATCAATCGGATCTTTGACCCCAAGCCAAAATATGGCACCCCATAAAAAATATACATGTACAATGGTGGGACATATCCCTCGTGGGAGAAAAAATCCCCCTGGCACAATCAATAGTATCTTAACTCAGAATATTAATCATGGGGCCTTGCCCCTAAAATGGAATCAATTGGTTCCTTGACCTAGATCTCAACAGGCGTTCGGACCTTATAATCGATATCTATGACTTGGTATCCCAGTCATGGTCACAAAACTCAAACTACGAGGCGTGACTCCCGGGTATTAGATACTCAGACATAGCCACCAGAGCTTAGAGAGCGGGGATGTCATCTAGCAGTTGAACTATTGAAACAATCACTCCCTTAATTAGTCTATCCGAATCCAAAACTGTGATATCCCGTAACTCCATGCTCTTATGTACCCATGTTTCAAGCCTCATTTGGTTAGGTTGGGGGTGTATTAGGGTCGTGGGTAACTTCTAGTACTTAGAAGAGTTCAAGACTTCCTTATGAATTTTGTTTTAGGTGTTGGTTTATGCCAAGGTCAACTTTAAATGATCATAACTTTTAGCACATAAAGAAATAAACAACCCACGACATGTAAAATGAAAGCGTTTTGATTTATTTTTCCAATGCACTTGGTTTCACCTCATTTTGAGTTTGTATGAAGGAGTTATGACCATTTTTGTGAGACCCTCCCGTGCAGTAAAACCACACGGGCGCCTTGATGGGCAATGGGACTTTGGATGGGTCGTCTGAGCTGCCTTGAGTTTGAAAAGACCATTTTTGGTCTAAGGCATGTCATACGACTAGTGGAACGGGCTATGTCGCTTGCCATTGATCGTGTAGCTAGCCATAGGAGTGTGTAAGTTAGCAAGGTTGGAGTGAGGGGGAATTTTTTGACTAAGTGTGGTGCCAAGACCATCTTCACGGGCCATGGCAAGTAACACAAGCAGTCTGGCCTAGCGTAGAGCCTCCTGGCCATAATTTTTCTCACCATGTGTAACTTCCACGAGTCACTACATGGACCATGTAGCATCACACGACCCGTGGAGCCTCCCGTCAAAGTGACAAAATGTGATTTTTCTATAGTATCCCAACTTCCAAGTTTTGACCAAGTCTCAGCTCATAAGCACTCCACACAACCTGTGGAGTGCTGCACGACCCATGTGGGCCTCAAGGGGGCTCACTTTGCCAATTTTCCCATCCGTTCACTAATGGTATTTTCGTTAATTTAATTCATTCTAATGCCCTTTTTCGACTTCCAGTGCTATCTTAACCTTTTCAAAAGACTTAAACCATATTCCAAAGGATCAAACTCATTTCTCTCAATTTAAATACACTCTTAAATCTTCTCAAAAGCCTCTACCAAGAATCCAATACAAATTCAAGGAAACTCAAGAACAAGTTTGGATTTCAAGACTCCATTCCAAGCTTCTATTCTTTCCCAACTCAATTTTAAGAGACTCAAGGTCCAAGGTATGTGGGTTTCAACCATTGGGTCCTTTCACCCATGGTTGCCAACCTTTCTTTTCTATATAAATTTCATGTTTTCAAGCTAGATTGTCTATGGGTATCTCTTATTATAAAAGTTGACCATAAACTATGTTGGGAATATATGAAATGTTGATTGTTTAAGCATGTTTTAAGCTATGAGTCTAAGATCTAATTTGAGATTTGAGGAGGGCTTTTGATGTATCATGCATGAGGGTATTACCTAGTGTTTGTGGGTGCTTTTATATTTATTTTCTCACATGATTTCACTCTTGAGTTGCATGATCTTAAACTAGCATTACACACCCGCCAAGTGTTTGATAAAATATCTGGTTTTAGACTATTGAGCTATTGATGATCTATTGTATGACCTATGAACTAAGTAACTTTATGATGATGAAAGAAATGTTTATTTGTGTGTTGATTTCATGAAAGATATCTTTAGTGTTGTAAGTTGACCATAACCAAGTTGAGGGGTTGATACCTTAAACACCTTAACTGAAGGTGGTAAACCCATTAACCAAATTGAAGGATTGATACCTCATACACCTTGATGGGAGATAGTAAACCCATTAACCAAGTTGAGGGGTTGATACCTTAAACACCATGATGGGAGGTGGTTAACCCATTAACGAAATTGAGGGGTTGATACTTCAAACACCTTCAAGGGGTGGTTTACCTTGGATTCCAAGTACTAGGTTGCTTGGACTATGATGATGGTATGTTCCTAAACATGTAATATGTTATATATAAGCATGTTTACTTCAAGCATCATTCATGCATGCCATATTGCTATTATGTTCATTCAATGTCTACTTATGCATTTCAATTATGTTGCTTATTATCCCTTGTGCATTGCATCCTACATAGTTAGTACATTCTAATGTACTAAAGCATACTCTATGCTTACATGATGTTACAATGTAGGAATAGGAGTCCCATTTGATCATCTTTCTCCTCCACATGGCTAGTATGACTTTCAAAGCAAGTTGGTGAGTCCTCAATGTCGAGGACATGTTTCTTGGAATTTATGTTATGTATTGACTCTTATTATATTGGGAATTTTTGACTATGAGGGTGGGCCTAGAGATTGTCTTGGTCCTCACTCTTATTTATGTATTAGGGGTGTTATTGGAACGTTATGATGTATTAATGCTATACTTTCACTTTGTACATTTCTATGGTATCAACTATGTCCCTTAGCCCCGTTTCTCTCTTTTTTTCTATCTCTTGATGTTGTACATGAAATGATCACAAAAAATGCCCGAAAATGTGCCTCGAAAGTGTCTGAAATTATAATTTCTATATATCTTAAAATTCATGTGCGATATCGAAAATCCAACTTCATATTCTTGATTAGGGGGCAAAATTAAGTGAGAAATGTGTCTAATCTCTATTTTAAAGAAAACGAATCACAATGTCAGTTTTCAAAAAAAATCCTTATCAGATGTTAATCCGCACCCCTGGCCTGATGCAGTTGGGGCGAGGACCAGTGTTATTTTTGCATAGTTTTGTTGAGTCTGTCCGAGGCCTTTGGGTCTTGGCCTAAGTATCCCATGCATGAAAATACCTATACTTAGCCATATTTCACCTTCATATCATCCAAGACATTTCCCAATACTCTCTCAAACCCTTAGACTAATATTTCTCTCAAAATCCAAATGTCCAAATCTCTTCCGAAACTTATGGAATTCGTCCAAGCTTCAAGCCTCCATTCAAATTTTCAACAAGAAATTGTCCAAAGTTAAGGTATGTGGGTTTCATTCATGGGTTCCTTTCATACATGAAGCCTAAGCTTCCTTTTTTCCTAATTTGCATGATTTTGAAATTGATTTACTTATGATTCTCACTTATTAAGAATTAACTATATTGGGGTTTCATGAAATTGTGTCTGTTTTTGCATGTTTTGAGCTATGAATCTAAGATCCATTGTGGGATTTGACGAAGGATTTTGATGTATATTGCTTGAGGGTGTTACCAAGTATTGATGGATGGTTTAACATGAATTTTCTTACTTTATTTCATCCCTAAATTCCATGATTTTACACTAGCACTATACACCCGCCAAGTGTTTAATAAAATGTTCGATTATGATTTCTTGAGGAATTGAAGGTTCAATGCATGTCTTATGAGTTGAATGACTTTATGATGATGAAAGGAAGGTATGTATACGATATTCTCCTATATCGTGTTGGGAGTTGCCTTGCCCCACTCCGGGGGGTTGTGAGCCTGAGTAACTATGTCGAGGGGTTTGTACCTTAATAATCGAGTTGAGGGGTTGGTACCTCAATCACAACGGGTGGTAGGGTGAGACGATCTACCAACCATATCGAGGGGCTTGTACCTTAATAATCGGGTTGAGGGATTGGTACCTCAATCAACATGGGTGGTAGGGTGAGACAATCCATCAACCATGTCGAGGGGTTTTTACCTTGACAACTAATTAAGGGATTGGTACCTCAATCACCGTGGGTGATAGAGTGAGATGATCCACCAACCAATTGAGGCGTTGCTACCTCAATCACCATGGCTTGTAGGGTGAGATGATCCACCAACTAATTGAGGGGTTGGTACCTCAATACACTATGAATCCTATAATGATGGTCTCTTTTTGCACATGTACTATGTTCTATGTAAGCATGATTTACTTCAAGCATCTTCCATACATGTCATATTGCTACATGCTTATTCATTGCCTATATTATGCATTTCAATTATGTTGCTAATCTTTTGTTGCATTGCATCCTACATACTAAGTACATTCAAACATACTAAAGCATATTCTATGTGTACATGATGTCACCATGTAGGAACCGGTGTATCGATTGATCATCTTCCTCCACATGGCTAGTACAATTGCTCTCAAGCTAGTTGGTGAATCCTCCATTCCTGGAACAATGTCTATGATCTCATGCAATGGACTAAAACTATCTTTCTTTTATGTATGTATTGACTATGAGGGTGAGCCCAGTTGCTTGTCATGGCCCCCGCTCCTATCTAAGTTTTAGAGGTGTTGTTGGGCATGTTATGTATCGAGCCTTAACTCTCTTGTTTTGATGTTTATGTTATGAAAGCTTCCCTTTAGCCCTTTCCCCTTATTTTTTAATCTAATTATGTTGGTTAATTGCTTTCGTGACTAATGATGTGTAATGATACATTAAAAGGCTTGTTTGGGGTCTCTTCGGTTTCCCCATTCGCCATGTCACGTCTAGGCCCTAGACTTGGATTGTGACAAACTTGGTATCAGAGCACTAAGTTTTTATCGTCCTTGGCATCCAACACATTGCGTCGATTAAATTCCTATTTATAGTCATGTTGTGTAGCATAATTACGAGTAGGAGGCTATAAGACATTTTAGAAAATGTTTCCCTTCTTCTTAATCTATGTCATGCTATAGAAGTTAGGTGAGTGTTCCCTCTAACAAATGTTCTTTGTCATGTTTAGATCATGCATAAAATAAGAGGAAAAAGAGCTTGCACTCCCCAGGAAAAACCGACTCATGGTGAGCTTTGGGATGCTCTCTCCTTGCTTGCTCAAGCTATGGCCAATCAAGGGGCCCAAGCCTCTCATGCTCCTACCCCAGGATCTAGGGTAAGAGACTTAATAAGGAAGAACCCACCGGAATTCTATGG
>JAOTQR010126061.1:0-15313 GCA_025774065.1 Solanum ossicruentum
AAGTGTTGAAGAAGAGCAAGAAATATTCATACAAGAAATGAATGAGGGGGGTTTATATAGACATACAACTTTTCCAAATTGCAACATAAGGACCTCTAATTGGCCCATAGACCAATTGAGTCCCAAACTATTATTTTTTAAACCCAAATAAGGACTTTCGACTTCAAAATAAATTTTATCCGCCAAATTCACTTAATTCCCTACTCCCGCGCCTCAAACGGATTAAATTTAAGACATACATCAATCCCAACAATTAATAATTAATCTTAGGAAATTTTGAGGTTTAACAGAGATGTTGTTCAAAATCCACCCAAGGTGTGCTAAGCAGGAACATATACAATTAGGCTTTGTAGATGATTTGCTACTTTATTACAAAAGGGATGTGCAATCAGTCTCAAGACTATTTACTGAATTTATCACCTTCTCTCAGGCCTCTGAATTGGTAGAAAATCTTTTGAAAAGTTCAATCTATACTGGTAGAGTTAAATCAGAAGCACAATACCAGATGTTGAAAATGTGTACCTCTTAGGGGTTTTCTCAAAATTTGAGAGACTATGTTGTGTAATTCAACCCATTGCTTGGGAAAATGTTTGGTCTGATTATCTCCTGGACTACCAAATTCTTTACGTATGTAGGTAGGTCTCATCTATTGAAGTTATATCTGTAATTCTAATTATATCGGCCAAAGTCATTATACTACAAAAAATATAATAAAATTTATTAATAATCTGCAGGAGATTCTTATGGACAAGGTCTATAGAGGTTTCTAGGAAAGCTTTTTGTGGCTTGTGATCATATTTTCTCACTCATGGTTTCTGGAGTTTGAACTTGATCTATATAGAGGTTTCAAATAAAGAACCATACACAAAATGTTGTGGGATCTTTGCCAATCTAAAGAGAAGTTGTGGTTGTGTGGATGCATATATACTATATCAAAGATGGTGATTTGTGCATGGCTATTATGAAAGTTCCTCATGGATAATTTAGAAAGTATTTAACACCACAAAATATGTAGTGGAGGTTGGGATCCTTATTTTAGAGTTCATGAGAATGCAATAGTTAGCTATTAAGAAAACATAGCAACTACTATAGGAGTACTTCCTACCGACCCATAAAAGGTTCGTATGTAACAACGGAGGATTTCCCAAGTTAATATTTGTTCTTTTACTAGTTATAAAAAGAAGGTTATAGACGAGGGATAGGCTTTCTAGGTGAACGAGAGACATTTATGTGATCTGTCTAATGTGAAAAATGCTGAGTAACCCACCAAGACCCAACATTTATTTTTTTTAACTGTCTAGTAACAGGGAGTATATGTCAAAGATTATTATAATGGCAAGTCATTACAAGATTGAGCCAAGGAAGGACGAATGAAGTGCAATAGGCTTAGACGCAATACAAAGGGAAAAGTAAAGGTTCTAAAATATATAAGATAATGTTAGCTGCTACAGTGTCTCAGCTACAGAAGGAAAGAATCTTTAGAGTGTTTCAGCAGAATATAAGGCCTCAACAAGTTATTATAAGACATATCATTCAAGAAATGTTTCATAGGGTTAGTGTGTTACCTGAGCTAGCATCTTACACAACCAAAATGGATAGCTATCCAGCTTAATGATGAATCTGGCATTTAGATATTAGGAAGTATCGAAGAGCTATGCAAGATGCATTTGGTATGAATCCAAAACTAACCAATGCAAACATTAAGTTTTAATAGATTGTTCCAGTTTATTTTTCTTTCTTGAATTATAAAGTTTATTTGGACAAGTAATAAAGTTGATTACCAAAAGGTTAACCTTTACCCAATAAAACTAAAAGAAGTTGTATTGTACTTTAATAGAATTCTTAATTATCTTACATTTTTTATTAGTAATTAAATGACAATCGACACTACCATATTACACCTAGGAATCATATGTCTTCATCATCAATTTGGCTGCCTCCACATCTTCTCTCTCTCGAAGAATAACAATAAAATGGACCACATCTTTCTCTCTAGAAGAATAACAATAAAATGGAAAGAGTTGAAATAATGTGTACTCCCTCTAGAAGGATAAAAGAATGTGAACTTTGTCTTTTTGCAAATGATATTTGATCATGGCTTTTTTATAATAGAAATAGAAGAAAATTATTTTTATTAGACCTCTTATGTGCATAAAATAAAAATATTTTACGTATCAAAAATAAAAATCTCTTGTATAAAGAATATGAAATTTTACAAATTATAAATGGATAGAAAAATATTTTAGCATAAATAATTCATTAATTGACTCGATTAATGCTTTAGACAATGAAATTGCCTATCAACTAACTTTTGTGTTGATTTTATTAAATAGGCTTTGTTGCAGCTCAGAAAATGGTACAAAAATAGTGCCTTTAACTATTCTCTATGATGGAAGGGTTGCAGATTTCTATATTTCCAGTGACAAGGTTTTTCTCAATAATATCATTGATCCCTGATTTATTTTCTTTCACTTTTGAATTAGTTACATGTAATTGTGATTTTTGTATAACTTATTTTATATGTAGGTAGAGGATATTCTAATGTTTGCAGAAAGGTCAACTATTAGGGATGTCATTTCATCAAAAAAACAATTGTTTTTGGAAGCATCAAGCGGAGGTTAAACACTTTTCTCTTTCTTCTCCTTTGAAATTAAATTTGATTAATACTTTGTTTATCTTCAAATTATTTTAGTAAAGTGTTAATTTTTCTTGCATGTAGATATACTATTGGCGAGAAAAAACTCCTTGCTGAGATTCTTGGAGAAGAGAAAAGAGAGGTGATTTTTTTTCCGCTCACAGATTGTTATTTCTTTCAAATTAAATATATATCCAAGTATGACCTCATACAACTTTCTAATACCAATAATTTATTTTACGTTGGAACGCCTACTTAATTATTCAAATTTAGTTTACAATAAGTGTTATTTTAGAAAATAAAGAGGTATTAGTTATTTTTCTCCAAATTAATCTTAACTTCAATAAATGATCAAATCATTTGATCGAGAAAGCATAAAAGGTAACTTAAGAAGATATAAAGAATAACCTTAAACAAACATAATTCGTATTTAGTCGATATGTATAATATTATTTATATAAAAACTAGGTAGTTACGTAAGAAATAGTATGTGTCTTTGCACTTTTATAGTAGCATTCATTACACAAACATTTTCAAAGATAGTTACTTTATTACTCCCTTCGTTTTAAAAATAATGACTTTGTTTGAATTAGCACGAAGTTTAAGAAAATAAAAAAGATTTTTTTATTTTGTAGTTGCAAATTAAATTATGTCAAATATACAAAAATATTCTTTAATCTTGTGACCTTAAACATGCTCCGTGGAAAGTTATAGTTAAAATGTTGCCGATCAAGGAAAGAGATCATTCTTTTTGAAAGTAACTAAAATGAAAATTAGGTCATTCTTTTTGAATTGTTGTGGTTAATAACTACTTTGGTTGTGGTTATTCCTTGCTTATTTGCCTGAATTGTTGTTGAAAGGTGGAGGTTTGTATAGTTAGAAAACTATATATAGCTGGCTTGGTTCCTTATATTTCCAAAAATTATGCCGATTCACTGAATTTTATAGCTTCTTCAGTATTAACATATAAATATCAATTGTAGCCAGGTAAATAGGATGATTTGATTTCAATAATTGTAATACCTCAGTACATGATTTCTAAGATATAATCCATGTTGAAGCTTCGTTAGCTCCGTCAAAGGATGGAATATAGCAAATATTTCTTGATAATATCATTTAAGCAATCTCCATTACAGTTTCTCCTCACTCCACCAACATCAACATCCCCATTTTTGAAAGTACTGTCAATGTTAAGTTTAGAGAAGGTAGAGGGAAGGATCATCCATTTGATGTGAATGATTGTAGATATAGCAGTTTTGTCAAGAGTGTTTGTGGATATTTATATTTGGAAGATCACATAATCATAGTTTGAAGGAAGAGCTTGGTGTTTGTGTGATTGTGATTTGTATCTCAATCCAAGTGTAATTGAAATATGAATTTGTAAGAAAATACATCATTACATGTTAAGGGCCCAAGATATATTGTTGCTAAGAGATATAGATGGTGCATTATCAATAATATATTAGTAAACATATGACTTTACATGCCCATTGAGCTCAGGAAAATTTAGGTACTTAAAAGAAGTGTTGGTAACTTTTATAACAAGTATAAATCATGAACTTCCTTGTTGTTCTTTAACGAGAGTCCTATTTTGTAATTTTTTTTTGCAATAACTTTTTTATAATTTGAATAAAAGAAAATAGTCATTTTTTAAATCTTTTATGTGAAATTACTAAAGATCTCTTATATATTAGAAATGAAGATCACTCATAAAAAAAAATATAAAATTGTAAAGTCTAGAAAAATAGTTTTTTAACAAGCATAATATTTGTATTAACTCGAGTAATGCTTTAGACCATGAAAATATCCATTAATTGATCTTTTTGATGATATTTTGGATTAGGCTTTGTGGTGGTTCAGAAAATGGCACAAAAATTATGCCTCAAAGTACTTTCCGTGATAGAACACTTGCAGATTTTGATGTCAATGACAAGGTTTTTATCAATTCAATTGTATTGATCCTTGATTTATTATTTTTTCTTATGAATTTTTAACTGTGATTTCTGTAATATTTATTGTGTATAGGCAAAGGATATTCTAAACTCTACAGAAAAATTCAAAATTAGGGATGTCTTTTCGTCAAAACACAAACTGCTTGTAGAAACTTCAGGTGGAGGCTAAAAAATTATTTTTCCTTCTCCTTTGAAAATTGAATTTGATTAATGCATTTCATTTACAAATTGTTTAGATAATGTATTGCTTTTTGTTGCATGTAGATCTACCATTGGCGAAGAGAAGCTCTGTGGTTAGATTCTTGAACCAACGAAAAGAGAGGTAAGTTTTTTTTCAAGTTATTAAATGAATGTCCAAGAACAACTTTATACTTCCTACGTCTTTCAAACTTTTTTTTTTTGGATCAAATATTACATTTTTATATTGGAACGCCTATTTAACCTTTCAAATTTGGTTTAACATAAGTATCATTTTAGAAAATCAAGATGTTAGATTGTATGCATCCACTACAGTTAGGGACCATGTCCTTAAGAATAGCACAAACAAGAAACGAAAATGAAAAATACAGAACATACAAGATTTAACCTGGAAAACTCCTTGCTCAAGGGAGGACAACCACGACCTGTCTAGCAAGATTTTAAAAACCCAACAATCCACTAAATAAATGAGCAAAGTAGTCAAATATAACACACATTGTTTATTTGTCTCACCCTATCATCAGTTCCCACTTGCAATCTAGTTACAAGATATGAGCAACTCACCAAAACACTAGTCTATACTCTCACCAACCTAGATGAAGTTAGACCACTACCCAAACGACTTCAAGGCAGCGACTTACCAAGAATCCCACAACAAACCTTGACAAAATACATACACAATGATCAGCTTTCCTTTATAAACTAGGAAGTGACCTTACAATATCATAAACTAAACACAACATCACACTTAAAAAAATTATAGACTCCGTCTATTAGGTCCCGTGAAAGTTGACGGTGTGTCTTTCAACAAAATGCCAAAAGAGAACTTTTAGACTATTGAATATTCACTTTTTCGTACTCCAAAATTTTCCTTGCACATGATTCTTTTATACCCACATGAGAGGGCATGAAAGAAACCATTGGCCCTTCAGTACAATGAGCGTCAAATCTCACCAACCATGTCAGCCTTACAGTTGTATCCCAACATGGCCCTTTACAGTAGAACAATCTAATACTAACTTGGTCCTCATATTGTACGAATAGTTTGTTAGTCATCAAAACGATTATTTAACACAAAAAGTAAGTATTATTTTTGTGAAATTAATCTTAACTTTTAATAAATCATCAAATACTTTGATCAAGAAGAAGTAAAGGGTAATTTTATGATATATAAAAGGTAAATTCTTTGAATTGTTGTGGTTAAGAACTACTTTGGTTGTGGTTATTTCTTGCTTATTTGCCAGAATTGTTGCTCAAAGGTGGAGGTTTGTATAGTTAGACAATTATATATAGCTAGCTTGGTTCCTGCTTTCTAGCTCATTGAATTTTATAGCTTCTTCAACATAAACCTCTAAATATCAATTGTATCCTGATAAATAGGATGATTTGATTTCAATAATCGTAATACCTCAATACTTTTCTAAGATATAACGAAGTATAATCCATGTTGAAGCTTCATTAGCTCCATCAAAGTACGGAATATAGCATATATATTTTTGATAATATTCCGTTATCAATCTCCATTAGAGTTTCTCATCACTCCACCAAATCCTTTTCTTGAAAGTACTGTCAATTAAACCTTCAAAAAAACCTCAACCAATCTCATCAATAGCGAGAGAAAGGGTGGATCTCAATTTCTTCAACAAAAAGAGTATGCCTGGGGTAGATTACACTATGTTACCCATTGTAGTCCTATATCTAGGTAATTTATTTTAATATGATTTTTTTGCAAATGTAATGCCAGATTAATGTTTGATACATTAAAAATGCCCATTGATTAATTTTTGTGTTGATTTTATTAATTAGGATTTGTTTTGATCCAAAAAATGAAATGAGAGTTGCCCCTCTTACTGTTCTTTATGATGGAAGGATGGTGATTTTCGATGTAACCAACGACAAGGTATTGTCAATCAAACGTCATTGATCTTTGAGTTGTTTTCAATCACTTTTGAATTAATTAAAAGTAACTATGATTTCTGAGTTTGTTACTTATGTAGGCCGAGGATATTCTTAAGTTCGCAGAGAAATCAAAAAGTATGGATGTCTTTTCATTAGAAAAGCAATTATCTACAAGAGCACTAAGCGGAGGTTACTTTTTTTTATCCTTGTTTTTTTTTGAGATCTCATGAATGTTTTATTTATTTGCATATATTTTGACATTGCATTGGTTCGTTTCGTGTAGATCTGTCATTGGAGAGGAGAAATTCTCTACTTAGATTCATGGAGAAGCGAAAAGCGAGGTTCATTTTTCTTATAATTTTTTTAAGTCCAATGCATATCTAAACACAACTTCATACTTTCAAATATTTCTTTCTAACTTTTTGTCCAAACATCACATGTTTATTTTAATATGCCTATTTAACCTTTCAAGTTTAGATTACAATAAGCTTTGTATTAGAAAATCAAGAAGGTAAAGTATGAGTTTATTTTCTCAAAGTTAATCTTATCTTGAACGAGAAATCAAATAGATTGAAAGGACAAAAAATAATTTTAAGAGATATAAAGGATAAACTTTACAAAAGCTTACTAATCATATCTCTATTACCTTGATTCCTATGACAAGAAAACTAACAACTATAAAAGACTTTAAGCCACAATCTTATACAAAGTGATTTCTAAAGTCATGGCCAATAAGATGTAAGCAATGGATTATCTGGTTGACAAGTCTCAGAATATTTTTGTTCTTGGTAGAATGATTATGTGTAGTATAATTATGAGTCATGAAGTCATCTAAGGACATGGTAGAAATCATATATCACCAATATATATATGCAAAAAGTTTATGATTCAATTGAGTGGCCTAGTGGCCTGATTTACAACAATAATTGCAGATTCTGAGATGTCCTAGTATCTTTGTGACATGAATTATGGAGTGCCTCACATCAGTTTCTTATTCCATGCTTATAAATGGATCTCCTTCTCCTATTTTTCAAGCTAAGAAAGGTCTAAGACAAGAGGATCCGTTATCTCCATATTATTTATTTTAGCTGTAGGACACCTATATAGATTAGTGTAGTATCTAAAGGGGGAGACATTGTTCAAAATCCACCTAAGGTGTGCTAAGCAGGAACTTATACAATTAGGCTTCATAGATAAAATGTTGCTTTTTTTCAAAGGGGATGTGCAATCTATCTCAAGATTGTTTACTGATTTACCACCTTCTCTCAGGCCTCTAGATTGGTGGCAAATCCTTTAAAAAGTTTTATCTATTTTGGTGGAGTTAAATCAAAAGAATAATATTATATGTTGAAAATCTTGGGAGAAAGGTGTTCTCACATTTAGATACTTAAGGGCCTTCTCAAATTTTGAGATACTATCTGTTGTGTAGTTTGAGCCATTGCTTGGGAAAATGTTTGCAGGGTTAGCTCCTAGACTACCAAATGTTTACCATATGTAGGTAGGTCTTATCTATTGAAACATGTTCTATTTGAATTCGAATTATATCAGACAAAGTGTTTATACTTTGCCTAAAAAGATAATAAAGTTTATTAATGATCTGTAGGAGGTTCTTATGGACAGGACCTGTAGAGGTTTCGAGGAAAGCTTTTAGTGGCTTGTGATCATATTTTCTCACCCATGATGTTTGGAGCTTGAACTTGATCTATATAGTGGTTTCAAATTTAAAAAAGTATATAAAAATGTTGTGAGATCTTTGCTAGTCCAAAGGGAAGTAGTAATTGTGTTGGTGAATATATATACTTGTCAAGGATGATTTAGAAAGTATTTAACGCCACAAAATATGTGGTGAAGGTTGGGATCCTTATCTTAGAGTTCATGAGAATGCAACAGTTACTATTAAGAAAATGTACCAGCTGCTATAGGAGTACTTCCTATCGTCCTTGGGGAAAGGTAAGTATGTAACGATGGAGGATGTCCCAAGTGAATATTTGTTCTTTTACTAGTTATAAAAGGATTACAGGCGAGGTATAGGCTTATTAGGTGGATATGAGATACTTATGTGGCCTGTCTAATGTACAAATTAAAATGTTGAGTGATCCATCCAACAATTATTTTTAACTGGTCAATAATGAGTATATGTCAAGGACTATTATAATGGCAAGTTATTGCAAGATTGAGCCAAGGAAGGATGGATGAAGTGTAATAGACTTAGACGTAATGCAAAGGAAAAAGTAAATGTCCTAAAGTATGTAAGATAGTAGCTACTACAATGTCTCAGATATGGAAGGAAAGAATGTTTAGAGTGTATAGCAGAATATAAGGCCTTAACAAGTTATTATAAAACATATTGTTCAAGAAGTTTTTCATAGAGCTAGTGGAGCATAAGACTATCCAGCTTGATGACGACTCTGGCTCACAGATATTATGAAGTATCAAAAAGCTATGTGAGATGCATTTAGTATGGGTCCAAGATCAACCAATCTAGACATTAAGTTGTAATAGGTTATTTCAGTTTATTTTTCTTTCTTGAATTGTAAAGTTTATTTGGATGAATAATAATGTTAATTACGAAAAAACAAAACTAACCTTTACCAACAGAACTAAAAGAAGTTATGTTCTTCTTCAATAGAGTTTTTAATTAAATTACATTTTTTATTAGTAATTAAATGAAAAAATTGACAGTGTTATAGTAAACCGAGGAATCACTTGCCTTCATCATCAATTTGGATGTCTCCACATCTTCTTTCTAGAAGAATAACAAAGAATGGAAAGAGATGTATTAATGTGCTCTTTTTTGAGTACCCCTCTAGAAAAATGGGAGAAAGTGATCTTTGTCCTCTTACAAATTTATTTGATAATAGTTTTCTTATAATAGAAATAGAAGAAAATTGTCTTTATTAGATCTCTTATGTGTATTAAATAATAATATTTTATGTATCAAAAATAATAATCTCTTGTGTAAAGAACAAGAAATTTTACAAAATATGAAAGGCTAGAAAAAGGTTTTAGCAAAAATAATGCATGCATTGACTCGATTAATGCTTTAGACAATGAAAATACCTTTCAACTGATCTTTGTGCTGATTTTATTAAATAGGCTTTGTTGCGGCTCAGAAAATGGTACAAAAATTGTGCTTTTGACTATTCTCTATGATGGAAGAGTTGCTGATTTCTATATTTCTAGTGACAAGGTATTTCTCAATCAAATATCATCGATTTCGGATTTGTTTTCTTTCAATTTTGAATTAATTACATATAATTGTAATTTTTGATTTACTTATTTTATACGTAGGTGGAAGATATTCTAATGTTTGCAGAAAAGTCAAAAAATGGGGATGTCATTTCATCAAAAAGAGAATTGTTTATAGAAGCATTAAGGGAAGGTTAAACACTTTTCTCTTTCTTCTCCTTTGAAATTAAATTTAATTAATGTTTTATTCATCTTCAAATTATTTTAGTAAATTGTCAATTTTTCTTGCATGTAGATATACTATTGGCGAGGAAAAACTCCTGGATTAGATTCTTGGAGAAGAGAAGAGAGAGGTGAATTTTTTTCCACTCACAAATTGTTATTTCTTTCAAATTAATTAAATACATATCCAAATACGTCCTTATACAACTTTCTAGTACCCCTAATTTATTTTATATCGAAACGCCTACTTAATAATTCAAATTTAATTTACCATAAGTGTTATTTTAGAAAATAAAGAGGTATTAGTTATTTTTCTCAAAACTAATCTTAACTTCAACAAATGATCAAATCGCTTGATCAAGAGGAAAAGAAAGTATAACAGGTAACTCAAGAAGATATAAAGAATGACCTTAAACGAACATAATTTTTATTTAGTCAAAATAGATAATATTATTCATATAGAAACTAGGTGGTTACGTAAGAAATAGTATGTATCTTTGCACTTTTATTAGTAGCATTCATTGCACAAACATTTCCAAATGTAATTAGTTTATTACTCTCCTCGATTTTAAAAAGAAAGACCTAGTTTGACTTGACACGAAATTTAAGATAATAAAAAAGATTTTATGATTTTGTGGTTGTAAATTAAAATTATGTCAAATGTACCAAAATGTTCTTCAATCTAGTGGCCTTAAACATGCCCCATGAAAAGTTGAATTAAAATATTGCCAAAAGGAAAGAGATCATTCTTTTTTAAACTGACTAAAATAAAAAATAGGACATTCTATTTTAAACAGAAGGAATACACAAAACATCAAGAACTACTTTGGTTGTGGTTATTCCTTGCTTATTTGCCTGAATTGTTGCTGAAAGGTGGAGGTTTGTATAGTTAGACAACTATATATAGCTAGGTTGGTTCTTTCTTTTTCCAAAAAATATGCATGCCGGCTCATTAAAATTTATAGCTTCTTCAACATAGATTTGTAAATATTAATTGTAGCCTAATAAATAGGATGATTTGATTTTAAAAATTGTAATATCTCAATACTTAGTTTCTAAGATATAACCAAGTATAATCCATGTTGAAGCTTCATTAGCTCCATTAAAGTACGAAATATAGCATATGTTTTTCGATAATATCCTATGATCAATCTCCATTAGAGTTTTTCATCACTCGACCAACATTAACATTTCCTTTTCTTTAAAGTACCATCAATGTTAAGTTTAAAGAAGCTAGAGAGAGGGGTCATCCATTTGATGTGAATGGTTGTAGATATAGAAGTTTTCTCAACATTGTTTATGGAATATTTATATTTGGAGGCTCACATAATCATAGTTTGAATGAAGAGGTTGACATTTGTGTGATTGTGATTTTTATTTAGCCATAAATGTCATATAGCAAAAGGTAGTATCTCAATCCAAGTGTTGATTGAAATATAAATTTGTAAGAAAATAGGCCATTATATGTTGAAGGCCCAATGATGAGTGTCTACAAAGATATATTGTTGCTAAGAGATATAGATGTTGCATTGTCAATAATATATTGGTAATCATATGACCTGACATGACCATTGAACTCAGGAAAATTTTAGGTACTTACAAAAGGTGTTGCTAACTTTTATAACTAAGTAAATCATGAACTTTCTTATTGTTCTTTAAAGAGAGTATTTAATTTATATTATATTTTATACAGTATTAATGTGCTCCTTTTTAAGTATTTCTCCAGAAATTCAAAGAAATGAGATCTATTGTCTTATTGTAATTTTTTTGGCAATAACCTTTCTATAATTTGAATAAAAGAAAATAGCCTTTTTTTAGTTATCTTATGTGAAAATATTGAAGATCTCTTATATATAAGAAATAAAGGTTTTTCATAAAAAATATAAAATTGTAAAAGGCTAGACAAATATTTTTTCTAACAAGCATAATGCTTTGCATTAACTCGAGTAATGCTTTAGACAATGAAAATGCCCATCGATTGATCTTTCTGATGATTTTTTGGATTAGGCTTTGTGGTGGCTCAGAAAATGGCACCAAAATTATGCCTCAGAGTACTTTATTCGATGAAGCACTTGCAGTTTTTGATGTCAACAACAAGGTTTTTATCAATTAAATTGCATTGATCCTTAATTTATTATTTTTTCTCTTATGGATTTTAACATATAATTGTGAGTTCTGCAATATTTACTGTGTATATAGGGGAAGGATATTCTAAACTCCAGAGAAAGCTTCAAAGATAGGGATGTCTTTTCGTCAAAAAATAAATTGCTTGTGGAAACTTCAAGTGGAGGTTAATAAATTGCTTTCCTTCTCCTTTGAAAATTGAATTGAGTAAATGCATTGTTCATTTACAAATTATTTTGGTAATGTGTTGCTTTTTGTTGTATGTAGATCGACCATTGGCGAGGAGAAACTCCGTGGTTAGATTCTTGAACCAACGAAAGGAGAGGTAAGTTTTTTTTTTCAAGTTACTTAAATGAATATCCAAACACAATTTCATACTTCCTAATACACCATTCAAACTTTTTATAGTTCAAATATTACATTTTTATGTCAACACGCCTACTTAACTTTTCAAATTTGGTTTACCATAAACATCATATTAGAAAAATCAAGAAGTGTTATTCTACGTGATATTAATCTTAACTTTAAATAAATGATCTAATACATTGATCAATAAGACATAAAGGATAATTTTACGATATATAAATGGTAATCTTTAACGAATAATTTTTTTTGGTTGAAATAGATAATATATTTATATAGAAATTATGTAGTTAAATAAGCAATACTAAGTGTCTATATTCTTACCCAAAAAAATTGTCTATGTAATATATTCTTTTTTGGGGTCCTAAGAAGAATTTTTATAACTGAATATGTATCAATACAGGATAGTGGTAGAGCACTCCTACTTCTTATATTAGGAAGGGGGAAGTTTGATTACAAATAGCAAGTGTCTATGCACTATTAGTAGTAGCACTAACACATGTTTTCGAAGATATAGTGCAGTCCAATCTCTATTAGAGTTTCTAATCACTCAACTAACAAGTAGATCCTGAACTTTTTTATTGTTCTTTAAAGGTACTTTTTTCTAAATCTTTATTTGTCCGTATACTATTTTGGAATATCCATATACTTGTACAATTTATAAAATCAACAAATAATTTATCATTTTATGTTTACTTTACAATTTTTATTAAATAGTGTTCATTTTTCAATGTTTAGATGACTTATATTTAATTAGAGTGATTTGGTAAAAATAATTCCACACGTCCACAAAAGAATGTACTATTACCATTGAAGGATTCTAACAACTTTAAAATCCTTGGAAGCTCACAGACCTTAGCCTATTCCTTTTCTTATGCTTGTGATTGTGAAGTTTATCATACCATTCTTCTCCATCAGATAGTCACACCTTAGCCATCGAAGACATTTGTGAAGAGCTTGTGAAAATCGTAGATGAGTCTTCTTTTGCATCATATTTGGCCAAGGAGTCAGCAGTAAGTGTTGGCTTCCCAAAAACAATGGACCACATTAGCGTTAAGGTCTTTCAGTTTGTTTTGAATCTCATCGATCCAATGTATGTAGAAGCTTCCATGATGGTTTACATACACCATTGATCATTTCCATCTCCGTCTTTGAGTCCATCTCTAATATGACTGGACCAATCCTGTTTTCCTTGCACCATTTGAGACCAAAAAGTGTTTCATGTGTTTCAGCCAAGATATTTGATTAAAAGACCATAGAAACTGTAAAGGCCCTGTTCAAGTAATTACCTTGATGGTCCCTTAAAATGCCTCCACCGCCTGCTTTTTAGTTTTAGTAATCGGCCTTCCATCAGTGTTCATTTTGATCATATTCCTCCAACAAACAGCCATGGAGTTTAGTTGTGGCTTGTAGCCATCTATCAGGGAGCAACATCCTTTCCAGCTGACATCATAGGGAACAAAATCTAAATATTTTCTTTTAGCAATTTGGAGGTTGAAGAAAATCTCATGAATGGCGTTGGAGAAGAAAATTTTGACTTTCCCAAACCTACAACATATTAAAAGGGGAACTAATCTTGAATTCAAGCCCCTCATTCTTCCTTTGGATAACGTGCGGACTTTATCCCAAAAAGCCCAACGTTTCTTGTTTTTTCCTACTTTCTGACCCCAACAAAAATCAGCTAGAAACTTCTTTATTTGAGTCAAAACTCTTTTGGAAGGGTTAATGGCTTTCACACTTGGATCGCCCATCCTTTTCCCAGCAGAATTATGTTTGAGTTTAGCAATTAAAGTTGTTGCATTGCCAAGCTTTAGGAAAACTCCTCCCCCTGAGTTGTTTGCTCATCCCCCAGACCACATTGGGGTCGCGTCCCCATCACTTGATGCTAGAACACCACTTTGCTCAGAGAATGCACAAAAAGATAACCGTTTAGTTATACATAGTTGAATTTATTTCTATTTGTAATTTGTAAATAAATAGAGTTGTGGCGTATTAATGTGCTCTTTTTTGAGTACTTCCTTTAGACGTTCCAAAAAAAGTGATACTTTTTCTTCTTTTAACTTTTTTATGATGACTGTTATTTTATAATTTGGATAGTTAAAGAATTATCTTTTGTCATATTTCACAAATGAAAGTCTCTGGTAGAAAAGAATTTTAAACATTAAAGAGAGAAAAATACTTTTAGCAAACATAGTGTTTACATTGAATCTTATTAAAGCTTTAGACTATCAAAAAACTCATCAATTAATCTTGGTGTTGATCTTATTATTCAGGCTCTCTTGTGACTCAGAGAATGGTCCGAAAATTCTACCTCTAACTATTGCCTACGATGGAACAATTGCGACTTTTGATGTTTCCAGTGATAAGGTTTTTATCAATCAAATGTCATTCATCTCTAAGCCTATTTCTTTCATTTATAATTGGTTACGCATAATTGAGATTTATGAATTATATATTATGGACATAGGCGGAGGATATTATCAAGTTTGCAGACAGGTCAAAAACTAGGGAAGTATTTTCGTCAAAAACACAATTGTTAACATCAAGCGGAGGTTAAATATTTTTCTTTTTCTTCTCCTTTGAAAATAATATTTAATTAATATTTTGTTCATCTTTTAATTATCTTAGTAATTAATGTGTTTATTTTTATTGCACGTAGATCTATCATTAACAAGGAGAAACTCCACAGATTGATTTGTGGAGATGTGGAAAGAAAGGTATTCTTTTCAAA
>JAOTQR010126070.1:6515-22956 GCA_025774065.1 Solanum ossicruentum
ACTGCTTCAATCTTTTGGGAATCAACCTAGATACCCTTATCAGACACAATGTGCCCTAGAAATGCCACAGATTCCAACCAGAACTCACACTTAGAAAACTTGGCATATAGTTGTTGATCCTTAAGGGTTTGAAGGATAACTATAAGATAGTCTACATGCTCCTCCCTACTATGGGAGTAAATCAGAATGTCATTTACGCATACGATATAATGAGCATATCTAGGTACAACCTCAATACCCTGTTCATAAGGTCCATGAAAGCTGCTGGTGCATTTGTTAGCTTAAAGGACATGACTAAAAACTCATAATAACCATATCGCGTTCTGAAAGTTGTCTTAGGAATGTCTTTCTCCCTAACTTTAAACTGATGATACCCAGATCCAAGATCTATCTTGGAAATATAGGTAGCACCCTGAAGTTGGTCGAATAAGTCATCAACTCTGGGAAGAGGATACTTATTCTTAATGGTGATCTTGTTCAACTGACGGTAATCTATGCACATCCGAAGAGAACTGTCCTTTTTACGCACGAAAAGAACTGGAGCACCCCAAGGTGAGATGCTTGATCTAATGAAACCCTTATCTAAGAGATCTTTCAGCTGTAACTTCAACTCTTTTAGCTCCGAAGGATCCATTCGGTATGGAGGAATAAATATGGGCTAAGTATCTGGAAGAGTGTCTATCCCAAAGTCTATCTCCCTATCAGGAGGGACTCCGAGAAAATCCTCGGGAAAAGACTGAAGAGATGGTGCCTCAGCACGAGAATCCTGAACTCTGATTAGGTGATAAATACACCCCTTGGAGATTAACTTTCTAGCTTTGAGATATGAAACAAACTGGCCTTTAGGGGAAACTGAGCTACCCCTCCACTCTAAGACTATTTCATTTAGAAACTGGAACTTGACTACTCTGGTTCTGCAATTTACAGAGGCATACCCAACATTAAGTCAATCCATGCCTGGGATGAAATTAAACTCTACCATATCTAACTCCACCAAATCAGCTACAATAGTCTTATGACAAACAGAAACTGGACAACCCCTATAGATCCTTTGGGCTAAAATCGACTCTCCAGTAGGAGTAGAAACACTAAAAGGCTCAAGAAGACATTCTGGATTGACTCCAAACTTCACAGCTACATATGGTGTTACAAAAGACAATGTGGCTCCTGGGTCTAATAATGCGTAGACATCATGAGTAAAGATTTTGAGCATATCCGTAACCACATCTGGTGAGTTCTCCTGCTCCTGTCTGGTGTCCATGGCATACAAGCGGTTTGTGCCCCCACTTGTCCCTGCTGTAGGACCCCTGTGAGGTGGCTTACCCTATGGTGCCAAAGAGACTATCTGTGACCTGGTGCCTCTCATATTCTACTTCCATAGGACAATCCTTCAAGAAATTCCCCACTGACAAATTTGAAGCAACCATTCGTGCCCAGAAGGCACTCTCCAGGGTGAGATTTACCCTACTTACCGCAAGTAGGATAGCGGATTGATGGAGCTACGCTACCCTGTGACTTACTACCTGGGAATCTGTGGTGCTTTGATCCCTGCTTATTCCTGACTCTTATGGAGGTACACTGGCAGATGAAGGTGTTGGTCCGGCAGTCTTAGGCTGGAAGGATGAATGACCTCTACCTCCAGTCCCTCTCTTGCTTGACTCCTGGACTGATGTCTTGGCCCTCTTACTCTTGAAATCTTCCCTATCCTACATCTTCTCCTCTTCCACCTACTGCACATATGTCATCAACCGAGCTATCCATATCTCCAATCAACATCGCATTCCTACCCTCTCTCTTAGTCATTTGAGAGAGCCCGGACACGAAGAGATCCATCTGTCCTCATATCTGCCACCATAGCTGGAGCGTAACGGGATAGCTGAGTAAACTTGAGGTAGTACTCCCGTACACTCATATTCTCCTGGTTCAAGTTTAGAAACTCTCTTACCTTACCCTGCCTCATCTCTCTGGGAAAGTACTATCCTAGAAAGGCCTCCTCAAACACTGCCCGAGTAATTGTTAGTGCCCCTTCTACCTTACTCCTTTTCCACTGGTCAAACCAAAGTCTAGCTACCCCCTTGAGCTGGTAGGCAGCCAATTCAACCCACTTAGTATCAACTATCCGCATCACCTAGAACACCTTCTGAAACTCCTCAATGAAGTTCTCATGATCCTCTTTCACATTGGACCCCGTGAACTCTGGTGGGTTCATCCTCAAGAACTCACGAACTCTAGCAGTATCAGCCCCATCGTTCCTGCCATCTCCTTGGTGACCTCTTTGGTTAGTGACTGCCTAAGCCAAAGTCAGAATGGCCTGGTGAAGCTTCGCGTTAGAAATGTCCGCCTGTTGTGACTGCTCCACAGGCACAGCTGGGCCTCTGAGTTCCTCAGGAATTCTGCTAGGCTTGTTTGCATTCATTGTGGTTGGGCGTCCTCTACCTCTGACTGGTCAATTAGCTCGGGAGGGAGGCATAATCTGAAAAACACAACGTGAATGTACGAGTTAGGAGGGATTTCACAGAGACATACGCTGAAGCATGAGACAAGAAAGAACAAGAAAAGGATGACACTTCCTAATAACCCGTAGCCTCCCTATTATAGATGTGGCATGCTTCACACCCATAATGCGGACTATACTAGACACTGTTCCATAGACTTCCTAGGACGCTTGAACTCTGTGCTCTGATACCAAGATTTTCATGCCCCGAGCCTACCCCCTGGACGTGGCTGGCACTCGAAAACTATTTCTAGTCTCAAGCGAACCACTTGGCCTGGCTGCTTACTCAGTGAAAGACTCATAATAGTGGAAAAAGATGAATTAAAAGCAACAAAAAACTTCATATCTATCTATACAACTGAATAAGAAGGATATTAAGTAATATTTGAACAACTGAAACACTGAACATGTGGTCCATGGAACCTCTACTAAGCTGTTTGAAGGACTGCTGAGACAGGCCCTAAGTAGCTAGAAATAAAAGTAAAGACTGAAAGGAAATAACATAATTCGCGAGCCTCTGACAGAGAAGAGGCCTCACACTAGTTTGAAAGCTCTCAAGTTCTCAACGGAGTGGCTATTGAAGAACTCGGTCACTTGCGTCTACATCATAAAATGATGCAGGTCCTAAGGACGTCAGTACGTAGAATGTATGGTATGTAAGATGGCCAAAATAGTAAAATGATATATATAAAGCTTCTCAAAAGACATAAACATGATTCATAATTAAATAGCATTAATCATAATGATTGATATTCTGAAAAATAACATGTTGAATATAATATGCTGAAAACTGATAAGGAAAACTTAGTTTCTTAACTTAGAGAGTTTCTCTAACCGACAACCACTACTATGAGCTTCGTGGTGATACGGCGTCTTGCCGACACTGCCAGAGTCGTCCCGTACTTTGCTGGGGTAGGGGACGAATACCTAGGGGAATGGATCCACCCCAAAACTGGGGCATCTCAATGGCTAATGAAGAAGGTACTACGGTACGATCCTATCCTATGCTGGCTACACAGTTTATGGGTTTGAGTAATTTATTCTACTCTCACCCATATCGGTGCTCAATGCTACTCTCAAAACACTATATATAGCTCATACCTACTAGATCATAAATTCTTGAAATTTGGCTTTCTTGGAAACTTAGCCCAACTTATCACATAGCTTATTCATATGACTTCTTTTAACTTTACTAAAACTAGAATCAACTCGATGACTCAAATCATGCTAAAATTTCTTGGCTAAAATGCAAGATTAGTCTTTAAAATGCACTTCTTGAACTTAACTTAAAGGTACCCCAACTAGTCTTTCATTTTCTTGAAAAATAATTGTCAAGATTTTCAAGAAAACTCAACAATAATAAATCTTGATCGTAATTGTACATAACTAAATAACAGATCTTGAATTGGATACTAATAAGACCAAGGTTTCATAAAATTTTATCAAGAATATATGAAATTGTCATGGAATTTAACATACTTACAAAGTTTACGGTAAATTTTGAATACTTACAGGTTCATGGGTGAAAATTGATTTCAACTTCTACAATTATTCGCAAAATAATTACTTTTAGGTGGTCTTATATACCTGAGAAAGGATTCTTGAAAACTTGAAGAAATTTTCTTGGAGGTTCTACCAGTTTCTTGATCTTACGCTTGAATTTTCTAGGGAGGTTTTTTACTTGAACGTATGAATGAAGAAAATAATGTTTTCTGAACTTAACTTGTATTAAAATTGACTTTGTTTAGGATACGGGGTGTAGGAAAAGTCAGATTCACACTTTCCCATTAAAAGAACGAAACTGACCCATTTTTACACCAGTGCGCAACGCACACTGGTGTTATTTCGTGAATTTCAACTTTTCGTCAATTTTTTGGAAAATACTAAGTGCAGCTCTGTGTTCTCTCCGCGTCGCGGAGAGGACGCGGACCCTCACTGTTTTTGAAATTTTTTTGGGAAAAATAATTTGCGTTTTTTCGAGTTTTTGTCGAGTCGAAACCATTTTTCGACTCGATTTTGCAAATCCAGTCTCGGATTTGCAAACGGAGCAAGAGAAGATACGTTACGCTTGAGGTCAAGTCTAAGGGTATTTTCATTATTTTACGAGGGTGTTACAATACCATTATGGTATCATTTAGAATGAGCTCAGTCCTTTGTGATACTTTGCCATTATATTGATACTCTATTGGTATATAAGATTTTTTTAAGAAACAAATAAAAAAATTATTATACTCTAAATTAGTCGAAAATATATCCATGATATACTCTGTCGGTATATTTATACCATATCGGTATCATATAGGATTGAGATTAATCATCTGTGATACCCTGTTGGTATATGTATATCCTATTGGTATATCATACAAGCAGGCGATGATGTCAGCATGACGTCAGCGCGTGAATTTTAATATTAGGGGGAAAAATTTTAATAGCATGACGGTACAAAATGTAAAGGGGGATATGAATGTAAATAATTTGATTTAAAGGGGTACAAACTTATTTTTTCCAAAGAATAGTAATAGTTCCAACTCAAAGTTCATTTAAACATTTTAAATATTAAAATTTAGATAGAAATTATGTTTTTATAATATATAATAGTAACACTAATACCATATAATATTGTCTTATTGTTATTTATTTTAATATTTTTAAATTATAATTTTATTTAAAAATTTATTTAAAAAAGATACTTTTAAAAATGTGGGCTGATCAAAAAGGCCCATAGCCCACGTACTAATGGACTAGGCTAGCTATTTTCTAGCCCACGAAAAAAATGAGTCAGCCCAACTTGACCCATCAAATTCCAAAACCTATATGGGTTAGCCCAAATAGGGTGGATCAGCCTATATTGACAGATCTACTCGAAATAGGGAAAAAACATTTAATATACTCATTAATTTTGCCATTTAAAATTGATGTATTCCTCGTTATAACAAGGACTCATATTTTATCCCTTTTTTCTGACGAAAAATAAAGAGATTATTTAAAATTACTTTTTTAATTAAAAGAAATTCATGTAGGGGTTTGTTTTTTATTTAGCAACTAATTTAAATTTTATTATTTTAGTGGTCAAATTTATTTTTCGCTAACTTTCTTATAAAATTTGTTATGTATACCTCAATTTTTTTTTCAAATACAAAAATTAAATTATAATATATATATATATAAAAAATAGTTTTAATTTCTTTCAATTTTTTCTCTTTTTTAATTCACACCAATATGCGCGGTGGAACAGTAGGATGATACTCTGGGCAAAAAAGTTACTTTAAATTTTTTTATTATTTTTTTTCATGTAAGGGTTTAGCTTTAATTCAATAGCTAATTTGAATTTATTATTTTAGTGGATAAATTTATTTTTCATTAAGTTTCTTATAAAATTTATTATATGCCTTAATTATTTCTATAATACAAAAAATAAACTATAATATATCTGAAAAATTAATTTTATTTTAACTTTGTCTTTTAATTTCCAGGTCTCAAGGCTCTTTTATCAGAATGCACTTCAAACTCAATTACTCAACTGCTCAGCTCGTCCACTTAAAAATTGTCCTTTTTTTTTTTTTCTGTAGAAATGTGTAGCCCTCATTGTTGAATGGATATCATATTTATACTGTACAATTTTTTCATCAAGTTATACTCCACTTGAGACTCCTCTGAAATCAAACTCCTTTTGAAATTATTTTTAAATTCTTTTTTATTAAAAAATTTCATGTAAGTGTTTTGAAAATTTTACACCTTTATCCGAATTTTTAAAAAAATTGTTAAAATTTAATTGACAATTAAAAAAATAAAAAAAACTTAAACTGCTTTATATCTTAATTTTAAAAGTTAAACAATTTTTTGAATTATACAATTAATTGATTTAAGTGTACAAATATTTTATAAACTATGTGGTGGCATTTTTACTTCTCCTAACAATTCTTTTAAAAATATTAATATTTTATATATCATAAATTGCATACGAAGATATGTATCAGAACAATACACTATGATCAATTTCTCCCTCAATTAGTATATGGTCGGGAATCATATAATTTTCATCTAATAATTTTGATATGCAGTATATGATTAATAAATGCATCATGATACATAAAAGATGGATTTTCCAAGATAAATTGATATTTGTTAGTTTATCTAATATAAGGGGGAGATAATAACTAAAAGTTGAAATGCTCTTATCGAATGTCTCTGAAGACAAAATCTATCACATGCGTGAAACATGTAATTGATCCCAAATAAAATAACTCTTGAAAAGTAAAGGAGCAAATGATTAGAATGGCCATAATAAATAGGCAATGCACTTTTTAAGAGCTTAGGACATAACACTTCATGAAAACTCATAAGAGGGGTAGCTACCTGAAAACACTGCAAGAAAACGCATGAGTTGTAGGGTTAAATTTTTAGAAGTTGCGGTGGTCCTAAACCCCCGCAATCAACTTCCATGGCGATTTTTAAAACCTCCACAATAACATTTGCCGCTACTAATTTGTGGAGGTTATTTTCTTGACCGCCGCAGTTTATTAGCGACAGTTAATCAGTAGCGGTCCAACCTCCACAACTCATAAAAATGACTTACTTTTAATTGTTATACAAAAAAGATAGTGGGGTTACAACCCCCACTATTTGCTCTTTTTGTGGGAGTTAACACCCACGGGATTTTAAACAAATGTTCTCTTACTATGTAAATAGCAGTAGTTATAACCATAACAATTATTGATCTTTTAATTATTACTTCATTTATTTGTAAATTTTTACATGCTAATAATCTGATACTTTATTATTCAAATTTCTTGCTAAAACAAGGTAAACATAAATATATTATTAAATCATAAAGGCATCAGCATAAAAGAAATAGTAGAACATCAGTCAGAAAACTTTAACATATACATTCCAATCAATACATACTATCATCATTTGTCTCAAAAAACTAACATTGAACACATTCATTCTATCCATTAGACATAAGGGATTTTCTACATCGATTCAAGCAACTACCATACCTAATAATCTAATATAATTGTATGGCGAAACTTGTGGATTATCATTTGGATTACTTCCATCGGATGATCTTTTTATGTCGGGTGAAATGGATCCACTGGCTACAACACTTCGCTACAAAAACAATTTAAAATATATTTAATTAAAAGAACTGCAGTAAAATCAAATTCAATAAACTACAACCTTAAAATTTTTTACAATCACTAATAAGGTATTGTCCCTTCTTGTAGGCGAATGCAATGAAACAACTAGATCAATAAATATAATATTTAACAATAGAAATGAAACTTAAACAACAAACAAGAAGTTTATGAACTTTTCCTTACCATTGAATGAGTCGGAGAAACAAAGATTTCAGTAAATTGTTCAGGCATTGTCCCTTTCTTCATTATCATATAAGTCTTGAAAGCATTCACTAATTGAGTGTGAGCATTCATCATAAGATTTTACTTCTCTTGGCATTGGGAAAAACAAGAGCTATTATAACTTGTAGCATTTAAATCACTATAACAGGGTCTTGTTTGTTTAAAAGCTCTACTTGGGACAACTCCTAATCCTAAGCATGATCCAGAATGCTCTTTAACTAGCACATTACTAACAACATCATTTGGTGAAATTTCAGACTCATCTGTGATGCTTTGAGTCATGGCTAGCTCAATTTTTTTCCTGAATACAACAAACATCAAAAGTTAGATATTTGAACACATAATTTGTTCTTGTATCAAAGTTATTGACATTTTCCTAATTTTCTTTATTTTTTTCTAGCAACTAATTACATACAATACTAGATAATAGTAACATGAGAATCCCAAGAAGTTAAACTACTACTTGTAAAGCTCAATCATAGAAGTCCTCTAAAATAAAAATCAATCCAAACTTTCCTTCACTTACTGGCATGTCACTCAACTTTAGTGCTTAGCTTTCCCTTTACATCCTATAACCCTAGTGTGCCCTTCTTTAACTTGGGAGGGCCTATGAGGTTTTCTGAGTTATTTTTTTCCCCTTTCTGGGTGGGAAACTCCATACTCAGTTCAATACGTACAAAGAACTTATAAACTTGTGGCTTCTGCAAGTAGCGTGATTTAAAGCAATTCAACTTAAAACACACTAAACAATCTAAATAGACATAAATATCAAGCAGAACAGTGTGGTCTTTGCATGGGAGCAACTTGCATTATGACCACAAAGAGAAGGACGGTGGACTGAAAATATGATTTTGACAGATTCCTATACAATGTAATGAAGGCAGGCCAATGATTTGATGCATACTTACAAAGAGGGTTGATCACTAACCTATGATTCTTGATTTACCTCTAACTAGTAAAAGATTTGGATCGAGCAAAGAGAGTGTAGGTAGAAGCACGTCATTGTTCAATTCTATTATTTTGATGGTGAAAAGAACCGATAATTAGCTTTTCGTGAATTCTCCAAATGAACAATTTCAACAAAATCTTTTTACTTATATTCAACTCTATGTATTCTTCCACTTGTGAGTTTAGAGAACTGTTAACATACCCACTGAGATACCACAAGTAGAGTCTAGGATGGTAAAGTGTATTTAGACCTTACCCTTACCCGTTGGAGATAAAGATGTTTCCGAAGGTTCCCACGCTAAGTGCAACGACAGTGAAGAAAACATAGCAACTAGTAAGGAACGGAGTACAGATATAGTGATAGATATCGAAAGTATGATATACCCCATCAAGCCTACATCCATCGAAAAACAAGATAACAATCCAATGCCTATTATCCTTCTATATCCTCTGTCACCCACCAAATCATAAAATGCGGCTCATACAGATGCAACGTGTAACTAGTCAAGGCCAATAAAACAATCAGACAATGAGAGCAACACATCAATCCCTATTCAGCAAACACATGTTTCTAGAGGTAGCTACCAAGATGCCTATCTTACCATAATATGGTAAGACTGCTTGCCTCACATTTCTATCAACATTAGATGCAAAAAGTGTCAGAGGTAAGGAAAACTCCACTATTTTGAGTTTGCAAAAATCTTTGTTCTCTTGACAAAGTTCAAAATTTGAATCCATTAATGTTATAAGCAGTGAACCTTCTTGCATCTGTCATTAGATCCCATGCTAAAAACTTCATATCAGTAGAGATCATATTTGCTATATCCGGATTCATAATCTAAATAAACAAAATTAGTTTCATCAAATATTCAAAATTCAAACAAGAAACTTAATTAAGCATAGATAAATATCCAGAAACTTAATTCACTCACTCGCTTTGGAAATCATTCAGGAAACTCCGTGTTAACTCTCTTTTCTACTTCTGTTAGTGAAGATTTTCAACCCCTTGAACTCCTTCTAATGTGACTCCTAAATTCACTATAAAGAAGTAGATTGTATCGATTTTAATCACTTCACTCTAATATATTTTTTAAAAAATAAAATGAATTTATATGTCTTACTCAATAAATGGTTTTACTGCTGCACAGTCAAGTAACACATATCAATGAGCTTGAGTCTTCTCAAGTTGAGTCAAGGAGAAATTTGAGCCTCCGACAAATTTACCTTTTGGAGAAAACATTGATGATACTTCAGAAGCCTTGTTATGATTTGGTTCATCATTTACATGTTTAGGCCTATTAACTCTTGACTCCATATCCTTAAAATAATGAGAATAAAGGGTCAAACTTCTTCAACTATGTAACTTTCGACTGTAGAACCTTCTGATTGAGATTTATTCCCTAAAGGGACTTGAAATGACCTAACAATCTATAAACAAACCAAGAAGGTATAAGAATAAGCACTAAATTAAACGAATGAATTTTGAATGGGAAATATTTTACCTTTCAACAATCCAGCGATAATGTACTGGACCACCTTTTATCACTTCATCTGCTAAATGAACAGTTAAATGAACCATTACAGTAAAAAATGATGTAGGGAACAACATCTCTAAGTGGCAAAGCATGAGTAGAATTCAATCTTATATCTTTTCTAGGTCAGAGAGGCTCAATGTTTACGAACAAAGTTGTCTAAAAAGGAAGAAAGCTCTACCAAAACTACAACCACCTGCTTTGGAAGAAAATTTCGAATTGCTATGGGCAAAAACTACTGCATAATAATATGACAATCGTAAGTTTTTAATCCAAATATCTTCTTATTATCCAGATCAGTGTTATGGGAAATATTACTTGAGTAACCATCCGACACAGAGACATTCTTTGAAGTTTTGAGAAAAGCAAATCTCTTATTAACTGGAATGGCAAATGCAGCAAGCCAACAATTCTCATTCTCATCTGGCTAAAGATCATGCCTTATACCCATATCTTGTAGATCTTTTCGAGTATTAATATGATCCTTTGATTTGTGTTTATTATTTAGCAAAGAGCATATAACATTGTCAAACACATTCTTTTCATATGCATAACATCTAAATTATGGTGCAACAAGTTGAATTCCCAATATGGAAGATTGAAGAATATGTTTTTTTTCTCCATTGTTGGGTTACATTTTCCCCTGTATTCCTTTGTCTATTTCTTTTTCTTTTTAAAATCAACTCTGCTGGTCTTTCTAATGTAAACATCAATTTCCTTCACTTGTTCTAAAATGTCCAATCCAAATAACTTTTTTGGTGGGTTCCTCTCCTCAACATTTCAAAAAAAAAAATGACGCTTCATTAATCTGAATTTATGATTTCGTGCCAAAAATCGACGATACCTAATGAAGCATCATTTTTTACTATGACAAAATCGACAAGGTTCTGTATCAAAATTACAAGAGGGACATGCATAACCAGTATGTGTGTTCCAACCAGATAAAATATCAAGTCACAGAAAGTCACTGATTGTCCACATTAGAGCTACCTGCATTCTAAATAGTTCATTTTGAAATGAATCAAAAGTTTTCATACCTTCACAACTCATTTAACTCCTTAATGAGATATTGTAGGTATACATCTATATTATTCCCCATAGTACGTGGACCCGGAATGATCGTTGATAAAATCAAATTTGGTTGTTTCGTACACATCCAAGGTGAAAGATTATACAGAACCAAAACCACTGGTCAAATACTATAAGTAGTACTCATTGTTTTAAAAGGATTGGAACCATCACTAGCTAGGCCTAAACGAACATTTCGAGGATCAGAAGCAAATTCAGAAAAAGTAGTATCAAACCTCTTCCATGCCTCACCATCTCTAGGATGCCTTATGATTCCATCTCTATTACTATCCTTTGCATGCCATCTCATATGCTCTGCAATTTTAGAGCATATGAACAATCTTTGCAACCTTGGTGCTAGTGGAAAGTAACATAGAACTTTTGCAGGTATCTTTGTTTGTTTCTTTTTTTTAGCAGTCACGTGGTTATTATTGCTCTTCTTGTTCAACTTCCACCTGGAAAGGTGACAATACTTGCATGTTTCCTCATTAATGTCATCTTCCCAATACAACATGCAGTTATTTGGACAAGCATCTATCTTGATATAATCAAGAAAAAGCTTTTTGATGGTTTTCTTTGCCTCATAAAAGGATTTAGGAATTAGGAATCCTTGCAAATTCAAATGCATCCCTCAATAGATCTAATATCATACTCATTCCCTTATCACTTAGCCTATACAAACATTTTATATGATCTAACTTTAACAAAAACTCTAATTTTTTAAATATTTGGACCCTTCATATGATTCTTCACTTCCATCTCTAAGCAACTCAAAAATAGCTTTATTGTTTGAAGAAGGTGTATCACTTAACATTTCTTCTTCTCCAACTATACGTGATGGACCTACATCCATATCCCTCTGTACTGAGCCCTAAAATGCTTCATTAATCAATAATTCTATAGGACTTCTGGGAGGTAATGTATCCTGAATAACCTCTATATTTCTGGAACTTTGTAATACATTTGTTTCCCCATGCATAACCCAAGTGACATAATTTTGAGGAAATGGCTTGCTGATCAAATGATTGTAAACTATATTTCTAGTCTGCCACTTCTCAAATCCATATTTAAGACACGGACATTTTATTCTATCTTCTATAGCTCCATTCATAAATGCAAAATCTAGAAACTGTTGCAACCTAATCAAATATTAAGTTGTGGTTCTAGGCATTCCAATCCAAGATTTATCCATTTTATAAATGAAAATGATAAACTCTGAATTGAATGTAGATCCCTGATAAAAATAGAAATGTTATTGCAAATTTAAGAAGTAAGAAAGAAAGACAGTAGCTATATACAATGTCCTGAAAGAGAAATTGTTGCAAATATAAGAAGAACATACAACACTGTAAAATAAAGACAATAAGTATGGATTAAGACAGACAGAAAGACAGTAAGCATATCTAAAACAAAGACAGAAATTGTATCAATTTCTCATGGTCTTAAATGCTTAAGACAGACAGAAAGACAGTAAGCATATTTAAAACATGCTGCCACCCTCACTATACAAACATGAGCACTTGAATCTTAATATTATTTCAATGTTTAACTCCCTAGCACATATGAAAACAATGTAGTAGCAAAATGAAAAACAAAACAAAAAGGAACCACCTCAAAAGACACTTGACCACTTTAATATACTTTCTAGTACTCAAAGAAAAAAAAATGGAACAACAAATATTATCAATTGTAAAAAAAAAAGAGAATGTTTGTTTTGCTAGCTTCTGTAATCAACAACAGTTGATTCACCCTTCAGACTCCAAAGCACGAATAATTCGTTAAGAGAACTCAGGCAAAAATATGCTGCAACTCATTACTAGAAGAAACTTATTAACTCAAAATTTCCAAAAATTCACAAGAGAAACAAATAGATCTCACTCATCACAATGCTTTAGATCAAAATTCATGCAAGCTAATTATCATTTTATAATACTCTTGTTTAAAGTTATACACTTCAAATGGATCCAACTCTAAAGAGCTCGTAATTATTACTACAAAACCATACATTTCGATAGTTCCAATTATTTAAAGGATCCAAATCGAAAATTAAACTTCATTAACTTGAAAAAAGTATAATCAATCACTCATCAGTATAAAACAAAAGGATTAGCAAAAGCTTTACTACCTGTCCTGGCGTGAGAAGACCGAAAACTGCTGCCATTTTACCCCATAATTATAATCTATATGGATCACCGACAAGTGAAACAGTAGAGAACAAATCGAATTGAAGAAGAGAAAAACTCAGTAATGCCACTAGTAATAGACAAGGTTAAAGAAGAAAAGTAAACTGTACTGAATTCTGTAAAAACACTTAATGAAGAAGTGTTTCAAGATCATAGGCTATTCTTCAGACACATAATTCCTCCCCAAATGACTCATCCTTGCATTTTGATAAAAAGTTCAAATTATTCATATGCTAAATGGTGCTCAAACCACTGCAATAGCTAACTTAGCAGGTAACAGATACTGCTTTTGTAACTGTTAATGCCAAGAATGAGGATCAGATGCTAGCTGATCCTGATCTACTTACAAAAGGTATTTCTACCTACAAGAGATGTGGCACTAGTCACTAACACTGGCTCAAGTATTCTAACCAATGGACATATCATCAGTAATGTTCTTCATAAAAGCGAGCCTTTAGGATGAAAAACAAAGACAGGTGAAATTGAAAGGTCTAGTAGCCAAATGGATATGTACAATGCTTTCCTTCAAGGCTACATGGATCTACCACAAGGTTTTAAGAGCCAGGTTGAGACAAGACTAGTATGCTGGTTATTAGAAGCAAAGACTATAGTCACCCCAGTGGAGACAAGTATCAGATTAAGCACCAAATCAAGGATGATCATGTGAATAACTCAAACAAAGAAGTTTCAACTTAGTGATATGTTGGTTCGGCAGCATATCCTAAACTCTTGGAAATCAAATAAGCAAAGTACAGTGTCTAAAAGTCAAGGAATGACTGGGTCAGATTGTTTATTCAATCCTAAAAGTCTCTTAGCTCTTCATTTCTCTACTTACTGATAAACAAAATCCAACCGAAGGACTAATTTGAACTTACTACCAAAGATGAGAAGTACCAAAAATAAATGTAAAGTCTTAATTATCTAACATCACAACATCTTACAAGTTTAATCAGCTTTATTCATATGCTAAAAGCAAAACAATGAGTCCAAAAAAGAAATCTCAATTCTCTGTCACATGTGTCATAATCTCAACATCTTACAGTATCTTGTTTACAAACCAACAAGATATTAACAAGCTAGAATTTAAAAACAACTTCACAGAGAGTTTTTAATGAAGAACACTAGATTTCAATTATTAACTAGGTTTAAAATTACACCAAATGACTGAGAAAATTAGGAATACAGAACCTTACTTTAAAAGTACTCTCAAAATTCAACAATATGCCAAAAAAATCACAGCTAACTATATTCAGAATAAAGCAGTATCCCTAGAATAATTGAATAAAAAACACAAATGAGCATAGAAAATAAACTAAAAATCCACACGCAAGAGGGAAAAAATGTAAATTAAAATTTAAAATACAAAATCAAAGAATCGAAAAGAAGAGCACCTTAGGTCAGTAGATTTGTACGCCAAAACTTGAAAAATTGTCTGAAAAGAGATAAAAGGAAAAAGAAATACTCGAATCAACTTTCTACGGCTAATAAGTTTTGTAGCTAACTAAACGCAATATTAAGCTTTACCAGAGCGTTTGTTGCCATCTTGTGGAGAGAAATCAAAAGGTTTACAGGAAAGGTCTACAAGAAGAAGAGAATGAGAGACAGAAACTGAGAAAGAGTGAAATGAAAAGGAAAGCTGTAGAGAGAAGCCTTTCACTCCAAAGGAATTAATTAAATGTTTCTTAAATATTCTCTTTCCTTTAAATAAAATGAACGAATAACTTTGAATACAAAAGGAATTAAATATTTAATTAATTCAAAAAGGAATTAAATTTAGATTTAAAAGTAAATTTAATTCCTTTTGATATCATTTGTATACCCTTCTTAGAGACAGTATTTTGTTAATAAATTAGAATATAAACGAAAGAGTGAGCCTTAGAATAAATTTAACTGTGGTATTAAAATTAAAAAAGAATTAAAATTTTAATTCTAAAAATTTTTGAATGAAAATAATTTTTTTTGTCACGAATTCTTTTTATTAAGACATATAGAGGTCAAGAGTCCCACAACTTTAATAAAAATTAGTGGAGGCTAAAATAACCCCACATTTAATATAATTTTATGGAGGTTATTATAACCTCTACTATTAAACCTCCACAAACCTAGTCTTTTTTTGTAGTAAAATAATGAAGTGATGAGATCTCAACAAGTTATGTCGCATTACAAATTGATAAAAAAGGGATATTTTGTAGATGATATCTTTGAAACAATATAGGGTAATATTGTAAAAGATTATGGGGATCTAAGTTCTATGGTATATAAAAGCATGCTCTAATTATCAAGTGGAATGATGCATCTTGGTAAGCAAAAAACTTATTTGACTAGCATTCTAAATACTAGAAAACGTTATGCATTTAATGTTGAATATTATACCTAGTCTTGTTAGGCTATAATCACAAAATTTTCTTCCTGGCTTGCTGTTTACTCATGTGTTCATATATGATAATTGCCTAAATCCATGCCTGTGCATCTGAGTGTAACACCCGGTAAAAAGACTAAACTATCCCTAGAATTGACCTTGCACTTAACGCGTCTTCCCATACTCCATTTACAAATCCGAGATCGAATTTGCGATCAGTGTAAAAAACTAAGTCGGTAAATGGTCTCGACTCGATTTTAAGCAACCGAGTCAAATTATTTTTTTTCCAAAAAATTCCAAAATAGTGGGTTTTCCGCGCCCCTTCTGCGAAGTATCAGGGACATGGAATTTCATTTTTTTTTTGAAATTTTGGCGTAATATGATTTTTCGCGAAAACTGGTGTTGACACCCAATTTTTACCGTCCGTGGTGTCAAATTAATCATCGAGTTTTATTTTTTTTTATTTATTTATTTTTATTTTTGTTTATTTTTAT
>JAOTQR010126091.1:0-22955 GCA_025774065.1 Solanum ossicruentum
TCTAGAATCTTCCTTGGTACATGAAGGCACTTACCAACTCTGACACAACTACTAACTATGTCTCCACTCTTTCGCATATTCATATGCTCCCATACATAGTCACCTTCAAATCTGCATACATACGTGGATACCAAGTTATATGGGTTCTTGTTGCTAAATAAAGTTCATGAGTTGTTTCATCTCATACGCATTTCATTATTTGTGTATTACTCTTTTCATTGTCATATTGTATTGTATGATTAACTACATGTCACATGCTACAGATACAACCCTACAGCTCCAATATTGTAACCACCAAAAAAATCATCTTAAAGGTAATTGAAAGGTAAAGTATATTGTGTATTGATCGGTGGTAATCCAAGGGGTGGAAGAATCACCTAGCTAGGGTCGATCCCGTCATGGGGGTAGCCCAAGGGGTTAAAGGAAAAGCCTAGCTAGGGCCAATCCCGATATGGATTTACCACTGATCAGCTGGTCATTTGTATTACATGTTGTGCACATATTACACAGTAAAGGTAAAGTAACAAAAAGATTATAAAGTACATGATCCCATAGCATAACTAAGGGGTGGGCTCTTATCCTACACTAGTGCACAGTTTCATTTGAGTTGTTACTTCATATATAGTATTTCCTGCCTTATATATTCAGTACATTATCCCGTATTGACGTCCCTTACGGGAAACCTGCATTTCATGCTGCAGGTACAGGTGCTAGTAGATCTCCCCAGTAGGAGTACAGGATTCCAGTTGTTGTTACCAAGCTCCAGGTTACTTTGCAGCTTTGCGTATGTAGAACTTATATTTTTGTGTTGTATAGTTAGTCGAGCCGGGGCCTATCCCGACCCTTATCAGATACTTTTCCTTATCTAGAGGCTTTGTAGACTATGTAAATCAAAGTGTGGTCATGTCTCATACTTTAGACACCGTGGCCCTAACGACCTATCTATATGCATTTCCTTTTGGCTTGTTATCACTGTTTACTTTCTTAAAGGCATACTGAATGTAGAAATCCCTTATAATATGTCTAGAAAGTGCATAGATACAGGTTGGTTCTCCCAGGATGTATTGGCAATGGGTGCTAGTCCGCCCTAATGGAACTTTGGGCGTGACACATAGAGAGTGTGACTCAGCTTCTTTAAGGCCGATTGAAACGTCCTTAGTAGGTAGTCAGGGTTCTTGGACAATTGGATTGAGTCAGTATGGCCATGACCATAGAGATAGGGCTAAATTAGGTAGTTTTGGGTGTAAGGCACTAGATCATTGGCTTATAGATTGTCTAGAGTAGAGGGAAACATTTACCACCTCACAGCATGCTAAGTCAGCTCCTACACCAGGTGGCAGGGGTAGAGGACAAGACTATGGTCATTGAGATGATCAATGCTAGGATTAGCAAGGTTATCATCATAGTACTAGAGAGTCTGTTAGGGGCAGTGGTGATGTTCGAGGGGGAGGCCGTTAGGGCTACTTTTATGCCGCACAAGCGCAAGCCAAGCCTGAGGCTTCTGATGAGGCCATCAGAGGTATGATTATTGTATGCTAGCAGCCAGCTTAAACCTTATTTGACCTAGGTTCCACATTTTCTTATGTTTCTGTATATTATGTTGCTCGCCTGGATATGACTCTCGAGCCACTTTTGTCTTTGATTTGGATATCAACCACAGTAGGGGATTCTCTGGTGGTAGATTGAGTCTGCAACTGATCACTCTTTAAGGTTTTGATACTTGGATTGACTTGATACTGCTTGATATGTTAGACTTCGACCTTATTTTGGGTATGGATTGGTTGGCCTACATCGTGCTATATTAGATTGTTACACCGAGACTGTTACCTTGTCGATACTAAAGATGTCTCTGGTGGTTTGCTAGGGGTCCGTGAGTCAAGTTCCGACAGGCATTATATCATATTTTCATATCCAGAGATTAAATTTTGTAGGGTGTTCAACATATTTGGACCATGTGCATAATTTGGTAGTTGAGTCTCCTTTTATGGAGTTCGTACCAGTTGTATGTGAGTTTACTAATGTGTTTCTAGTAGAATTGCCAAGGTTGCCGCCTGTGCAGGAGATTTATTTTGCTATAAAGGTCAAGCCAGGCACTAAACCCATATATATTCCTTTGTACCAGATGGCATATGTAGAGCTTAAGGAGCTCAGTTCCCAACTACAGGGTTCATTCAATCAAGTGTTTCTCCCTAGGGAGCTCCTATCTTGTTTTTGACAAAGACGAACAGAACTCTCTAAATATATATTGATTATCGATAGATGAATAAGGTGATGACGTAGAACCATTATCTTCTGCCACATATTGATGACTTGTTTGATCAGTTGCAGGGCGCCTCAATGTTTTCTATGGTTGATTTGAGATTGGGGTATCATCAGTTGGGGATCTGAGCAGATGATGTTCAGAAGACTGCCTTTTGAACTCGTTATGGGAATTATGAGTTCCTAGTCATACCTTTTGGGCTGACTAATGCCCCTGCAACATTTATGGATTTGATGACTCAAATATTTCGACCGTACCTGGACTCCTTTGTTATAGTGTTTATCGATGATATTATGCTATATTTGCCAAGTCGAGTGCAGCATGTCTAGCACCTCTGTATTGTGCCTCAGACACTCCGAGATCATAGATTTTATGCTAAATTTTCTAAGTGTGAGTTCCATATTTTGTTCTATGACTTTCCTAGGTCACATGGTGTTTGAGGGCATTAGAGTGGATCCGACTAAGGTCAAGGCTATTCATGGCTGGCCTAGGCCTATGACAGTGATAGAGGTTTAGAGTTTTATTAGTTTAGTAGGGTATACAGGTAGTTGGTTGAGGGATTCTCCACCTTTGCCGCTCTATTGACTCGATTGACTCACCAAGGTATGCCATTTGTGTGTGTGATGAGTGTGAGGTCATTTCCTGAGGCTGAAGGAGTTGTTGACTACCACTCCTTTTCTGACCCTCCCTATTGAGATAGAGAGCTTAGTAGTATATTGTGACTCCTTGTATGTCGGGCTGGGTTGTTCATTAATGCAGCAGGGTCGAGTTATTGCTTATGGTTCTCATCACCTGTGGGCCTACGAGCATAACTACACCATTAATGACTTAGAGTTTGTGGTGGTAGTGTTTGCACTCAAGATTTGGAGGCATAATCTGTATGGTATGCATTTTGATATATATATATATATATATATATAGATATAGATACCACCAGATTTTATAGTACCTTATGACTCATCGGGACCTTAGTTCCCGCCAAAGATGGTGGATTGAGTTGTTGGCTGACTATGATATTTCTATTTTATACTGTTCGAGCAAGGCAAACATGGTAGCAGATGGCTTGAGTCAGAAGGTGGTTAGTATACATAGACGAGCATAGTTGGCATATGAGGAGCGGCCATTGGCTTCGGACATTCAGTCCTTCGCTAACTAGTTGGTCCGTTTGGATATTTCAGATTCCAGCCGAGTGTTGGCCTTTGTTGGGGCTCAGTCTTTATTGGTTGATCAGATCTGGGCTCGTCAGTTCTAAGATGAGTTGCTAGTGGGTCTCCAAGATAGTATTATAGGGTATTAGGGGTTACGTTACAATTCATTTAAATGGGGTTCTCAGATTCAATGGCCGGTTTTGCGTTCCTAGAGTGGGGGATTTGATTTAGTTGATTCTACAGGAGGCACATGATTCTCGATATTTTTTCCACATAGGTACAACTAAGATGTACTAAGATGTAATATGGCATTATTGGTGGGATGTCATGAGGAGAGATATTGGAGCTATGTGTCTTATTGTCTTACCTGCTAGTTGGTTAAGATAGAGCATCAACGGCCAGTGGGACACTCCAGCAATTGTCCATTCCCGAGTGGAAGTGGGAGCAGGTGACGATGGACTTTATTGATGGGATTCCTCGTTCTTTCAGGGGTTATGACAGTATTTGGGTGATAGTTGATGGGTTGACTAAGTCTGTGCTCTTCATTCCAGTTCGTTCTACCTTCAATGCTAAGAAATTAGCTCTTATATATATTCAGGAGATAGTTCGGTTGCAAAGGGTGCCTATATCGATAATATTTAATTGAGGATCACAGTTTATCTCCAGCTTGTGGAGGGCTTTTCAGCAAGAGTTGGGCACCCAGGTTGATTTGAGCATGACATTTCATCCCCTGATTGATCGGCAGTTCGAGTTCACTATACAGGTTTTGGAGGATATGTTACGTGACTGTGTGTTGGAGTTTGGAGGTCAGTGGGACTAGTATATTTCGTTAGCTGAGTTTGCTTATAGCAACAGTTATCACACCAATATTTAGATAGCCCGTTCAAGGCATTATATCACCGGCGATGCTGTACTCCAGTTGAGTGGTTTGAGTCTTCAGAGTGAAGCCCCTATAGTATAGTTTATTGCAGGATGCCCTAGATAGGGTCTGGGTGATACAGGATAGACTGAGGACAACACAGAGCCGCACCAGAATTATGTTAAATGTAGACACCACCGATTCTTACAGTTCAAGCTTGGTGATTAAGTGTTTTTGAGAGTTTCCCTTGAAAGAGGTCATGCAATTAGGGAGACGGGTTAAGTTGAGTGATGTGTTGTCAAAATACAACACTTTCAATGCTTAAAATTTAGAATTTTGTATGTTCTCATTGCTATGTTAGTAGATTTGATGTGTTTTTATGTTTGTTTTATAGGATTACAAGGTTGGCATGATTTTTGTGTTAAGTGTGCAAAAGTTGTAGAATCTTCTGAGAGACCCTTTATGGGTCATGACAGGCCATAGAGTTGGCTTCGTACACAAATCCAGTGAAGGGTGATTTCTGAAATTGAGTCTATGTACATGCAGACAAGTCATAGAAGATTTTACGAGCCATACACTTGGCGTTGTGCCTTGAGGATTAGATAGTGGGGAGTTGCTATAAAGTTATAAGATGAAACCCCTTACAGGCCATTAAACTTTATACAGCCCGCAGATGGGTCTCTTAGAAGTTGTCCACAAAATTTCTGAAGGAATTCATGAGCCCTGGCTATGGGTCGTAAAATAATATATTGCCCATAAAAGTGCTCATAGAACCTGTCGACCTAGTTCTCCTAATTTGTTTTGGTTTTGTATTTTTAAATACTATAAATAGGTTTTTAGGTTATTTTTCTTAGATAACGTGATAGAACAGTAGAGAATAGTACTACACTTGAGAGAAAAGTTGTGAAACAATATTTTGTGTCTATAATGCAATCTTATGATTCTTGGAGAAGAGCTTGGATTTCTTATTCTTAATTCTATTATGTAAGTTCTCAATTAGGTTATAGTAAATCATGATTCTTGTATCTACATTGATAATGAGTAGCTAAATCCACAACTAAGGTTGTGAGAACCATGAAAAACTAATAAGGTAAAATCGGGTAATTCATAATTCTTGGAAAGTGTGCATGCATGTATTAATTAATTCTCTTTGGTTTGAATGCTTTTTAACGTTGGCCAACATTAGAACTTGCCTAGTGTTATTGACTGATCAAGGTAGTAATGATTAGGAAAAGAGATTAATTAATAGGATTCAATTGATGTTTCTCGTTTAATCAACCAAACTGGATTAAGGGGAGGTTGTACTGGAGCAATAGGTAAGGGTTAGTAATGTCACACTGCGGGGATGGATCAAATCACGTTGTGAAATTTGCCTCTCACCCAGATCAAAGGGTTTGGTGAACTTAACTTACCATTCTGCATACAGCACACTGGAAAAAAATTTGATTATCTAGTACTACAAAGTTAAGGAATCATGGAGTACATAATACCCGAGTTACTCTTCATACTAATTTCACACTTGTCTTAGTGTAGGATTACTTTACATAGTTTTTAGAAACCCCCCTCCTTTTGGGGAGAGAAATAGGTTAATCCACCCAAATTTGCTTAAATTCTTCTATGTCTACCATATTACTTGTGGGATAGCTCCGAACCTTGCTTTTGTTATATATCTTGACAATGACCACTTTAGCCTTCAAAAAGGAGGTGTTGCTTGGGTGACATCAAGATTTTGGCTCCGTTGCCGAGGTATACAACTAGACTTATTTAATTTGAGTAGTTTGGGAATTAATCCTTATTTCCCTCATTTTGCATTTTTTGTTGTTCTTATTTCAGCGTGCAGGTGTAGTATATGCCCAACATGTGAAGTCGAGGCATTCCTTTGACTCCATTTGACCCAGAGATCCAGAGAAGATTGAGAAAGATGGCCCAAGACAGCACAAACAACACGGTTAATGCAACTCTAAATCAAAACCAAAATGAAAATGAGAATGACAATAACCCATCTCCTCTTGAGGACATTGATCCATAACCACAGGACTTCAACACCGAAGATTATCAATGGAATCCATATCACCTAAATCCATGTCTATGGATATTACTGGAGCCATTGTGTTATACCACTACCGGATGACACAAAGTTCATGGTTTCAAGTTGGTTGCTTCAGATGCTGCATAATTGTGGGTTGTTCGCAGGCCTACTATTAGAGGATCCGCATAGCCATCTACACAACATAGTGTCTTTTTGTAAGAGTGTAATGGGAACTCAGAATCTGTCTCTGGTGGGCTTCATGTCTTCCCGTTATCTCTAACAGGAAATATAATGCTATAGCTATTCGGGCTCCTGTAAAGTTCGATCACCAGTTGGGTTAAGTTGCTGAAAGCCTTTTTGGAGGGGTTCTTCTTGAGATCAAAGAAGCTCTAGTTGAAGGATCAAATCAAAGACTTCAAACAACTTCCTGGTTACTCGATTAGCACCATGTGGGAACAGTTCACAAAGTGTCTGAGAAGTATCCCTGACCACAAGATAGTTGATGATTCCTTGGTGGAGATCTTCCACCGCACCCTAGATAAGAATAGACAAGAATGTGCTGATACCATTATGGGTGGCATGTTTTTAGATCAACCATTTGCAAAGGTTGCTGAGAAACTAGAAAAGGGGTTACTACAAATCGTGCATGGGGGCTGAGAGATAGGTTCTCTACCAAAAGCTTGTGTTCTATCAGTATTAGTTTAGAGAAAGCTAAGATAAATGAGGAGATGATGCAAGAGCTTGCCCGAATTAGTACTAATATGGAGGTATTGATGAAGTAGAATCAGGACCGATTTAATGTAGTTGTTCATCAACATTCACGAGCACCCATGTACGAGGAGCCTTATCATGATGAGGACACTTGCTTCATTGCTGATCAGACGGGGGTTTGCTAGACCAATGCCCAAGGGTCTAATCAGGACTATTGGCACCAAGGTCAAGGAAACCAAGGTCGAAACTGTAATAGAGATAGATCCTTCAGAGACAATCGTGGAGGTTACTATGACAAAAATAGGGGCCAGAATAGAGATGCAGATTGGGGTCACAGAGATGGTTATTGGAATGGTACTTATGTGCCACCATATGATCGGTATAAAGGTGCTAGTAGTTCCAGAGTTGAGGAGACATTTGATCATCTATTGAAGAAGGTTGACATGCAGGATAAGACCTTGAGAGGGATAAAGTCTAACATCTCGAACATTAATCAGAAGATCAAGTCTCATTCTATTTTTATCAAACAACCAGACCAATAATTTGGTCAAGTATCAACTCAACTCAACCGGCGATAGAGAGGTATATTGCAGAATCCAAAGAATGAGGGCCAATGTATAGCAGTGACTACTCATGGTAGTAAGCAGACCATTGATCCTCCCATACTGATTGATGATGATGATATTTGAGAGGAAATAGTTGAGTCCAAAGATGCAAAAACCAGAGATGATCATGCCAAGAATGGGATGAGTGATGCTACGGAGGTGCTAAAGAAGCTGAAGCCCATTCTTAGACCTACTCCTCCTTTCCTTAAAAAATCAAAAATAAGGAGGAGAAGGATAAGTTTAAGAACTTGCTCTCTATGTTAAAGTAACTCTCCATCAACATTCTTCTTATTAAGGTAGTGGCGAAGATGCCAAGGTATGTGAAATTCATGAAGGACTTGGTCACAAAGAAGTGGACTGTGTGTCAGGAGCTTTCCCAAGAGCTTCAACATTACTATGCAATTGCTACAAGGTCCTTGGTGCAGAAAAAAGAAGATCCCAATGCATTTACCATACCCTGCACTATTGGAGATGTGGAGTTCGCAAGGGCATTGTGTGATCTTGGTGTTAGTATAAATCAAATTACCCCTGCGGGCTTCAAGAAGCAAAGATTGGCAGCCGCTACTCCTATGAGCATTTGAATATTGATGGCTGACCACAAAGTGAAGAAGCCTATGGGGATACTCTACGTCCTTGTCAAAGTGGATAAATTCATATTCCCTGCAGACCTTGTGATCCTTGATTGCGAAGTCGACTTTGAAGTCCCAAACATCATGGAAGGCCCTTACTAGCCATTGGTCATGCACTAGTGGACATGAAAGCTGGCCAACTCAAGTTTACGTTGAATGGCGAAAAAGTCGTATTCAATATCTGTCAGTCAAAGAAGAGGCCAGATGAGTTGAAGAAGGATGTTTGGGCACTTGGTGAAGTTTAAGTAACCAAGTTGTCCAAGTCATGCTGCAATGATAAATAAGGCGCCACTTGGGATGCAACCCAAGATACTTGATGTAATAGTCGTAGTTTAGGTATACTTTTAGCTTTTAGACTTGTAGGTAGTTTAATTTTTTGCATTTTGGTTGTAATTTTTGGACATGAAACTGGTTGCATATAGGGTAACAATGTGTTCTATGAAGAATGTGCAGGTACATGATCGAGTTAGCCATCCTTGGCTAAAAAGGCATCAAGAAGTATTTCTACGACTGGTTATATGGGCCGTATATAAAACTACAACCCATAAATTGACACATAGAACTCTTCTAGTGAGCAAAACTTTGTGCACTTTAGTACACGAGCCAACTTTACGGCTCGTAGGCAAAACTATGGGCCGTGAATGAGGCTCGTGGACTCCAGGTAAGCTCTTTTATTTTTCATTGAGTGTGGAGGTTTCTATGATAAACTCTACGAGTCGTATTAAATTCTATGGCTCGTAGACTGGCCTGTGAAACCCAGACCCCAAAATTAATGTTTGGGCATTCCACAAAACCAAGATCTATAGGCCATAAAATTCTCGATGGCCCATAAGCGGAGTTTCATGGAGCTTGGGACCATTAATTTTTACATACTAGGTCAACTTATAAATAGGGTGTTAAATAATTTTGAACCTCATTCTTAATAGAATTACTTAAAAACACCCAATCCCTCGGACCCAAGCATTTTCGGCCATTGACGATCAACAACTACCCTATTTTTTGGCCACTTCCGGCAACCCTATGGTTTCTTCTCCTCGGCTCCTCCTTCAATTTTTAGCAACTTTCTCACTCAATTCAATAAGTTCTTGGCCCTAAAATCCTTTTAAATATTGAAATTGTTCTAATAGGTTGAAATTAGTTATTAGGTATGGTAATTCGATAAGTATGAGTCTAAACCCGTGTTTGCCATAGTTTGTACTTAAAAATTAAGCATGAATATTATATTTCGATGCTTGAATAGTGCTAAAAGTTTATGAATTGTGTGTTTGGCCATTTTTAGGTGTTTGAATGATGTTATCTAAAAAACATGTTCATGTCATATTTGAATTGAATAGACATTGTTGCTTGAATATCAATATGTGATTACAATAGGTGAATTGATGTTTACACATTCGACTGTGGCCAGGTTGCCTAGGGAAACATGTAAAATGAAATTTGATGGGGTTGTATGTACACATTGTATATGGTGTATTGGGCATTTGACTGAAAGAATGTGGGGGGGAGGGGGGAGGGGGTGTAATGTATTGCTTCGATGCTTATTTAAAGTTTTTAAAATGTTTTTTGGGATCTATTTTGATAGACTTAGAAAATCAAAGTTCGTGTCTTTTCACTTTACGAGTGTCTTTTACGACCTATGCAACATTCGACGATTCATAGTTGCCCTTTTTATGAAAATTCAAAAACTTGAAGTTTTTGAGAATCTGTCAGACAAGACCTTTTACAACTCGTAGATCCCTGCCTGTTAAAATTCAATGCTGGAACACTTTTGTGATTCAATCTATGACCCATAGAATCTTCAACGAGTCATACATGGTCTTGTAGATGTAATTCCATTAGCCAAAGTTATAAACATTTTTCTACGAGGGCTATTTATGGATTATGGTTTTCACGACAGCCCTTAAATGTGCCTTTGTAGACCCATCTATAACCAAGTCTTAAATGTTTTTGTTTTTCATCCCTTGACTTGTGAGGCTAACCATGTTTGCTAATGTTTCAGGTACTATGGCTCCAAAACCCAGGATGGATGAGATTAGAGCCATGCATAGGAGGTTAAGGGATGAGCCCTCGGAGGATAACTATGCCTCAGAGACTAGTGGATCACTAAAGGAGCTCAATTTCCAGCCTGACTGGGATGCTGAGTGACCACAGAGATGGACTACCACTAGACTTAGGAAGACCTAGACCCAGGCTATCGTGTTTGCTCTCCCTAGTCTGAAGAGAAAGGAGACAAAGATAGCAGCTCCATGCATATGACTCCTTCCAAAGAGGAGTTTGAGTCAGAGTGCGGCGACAAGTTAGAGACAGAGTCCTCTGCTGCACCCCCGGCAACACCATCTCCTCCAAATGATTTATCTAGCCAGTAGTGCATTGAGGGAATATGTGCCATCTACACAAACGACATGCAGAGGAATGAGTGGGGCCGACCAACTCATTTTATTCTTGAAGAGCTCTGATCATCATTTCGAGATTGGACAGTGTCCCAAGATTGTAGGATATTATTGGTAGATATGGGTTCCAATGGCTGGATAGATAATTGGGGAAGTGATCCCTGACCATAGTTCATGAGTTTTATGCTTCATATGCCGCCACAGTTCTCAGCACTCTTCCTAAAGAGAAGAAGCCCCTCAATCAGCCTAGATTGACACATACTAGAGTGAGGGGCCGATAGGTGGACATCTCCGAGACTACCATCCACTGTATGCCCTTCGAGCCTAAGTTAACAGCCCTTAGATCGTCACAGATTATGGTAGCAGATTGGGGCTGACTAGAGATAAGAACCTGATGAGAGATCAGAGTTGCATAGCCAGTTTGATGAGATGGGTTGCTGAGTAGATCGCAAAGTAGTGGCCTGGATCCTGCATGGATAACTACATCATCAGAGCCCATTATGAAGGCCTCACTCAGTTTCCCTACCTAGTTTTGATGGGTTATGGTTAGATTACAGATCTGGCCCACACTTGTAGACAATACTTTGACATCGGACCCTGCTATTTTGGTTGTCAAAATCTTTGCTGGCTATGATATTGATTGGTTTAGCCTTATCGTAGAGCAGATACATGAAGTGGGCATGAAGAGGTCCACTTCCATTCCCTTCCCATGCTTGATCTATAGGCTGTGTACAGAGTCGGGGATGAAGAGTATTCATCATCTAGATGCACTTATAGAGGTCCAAAGGACTTTGGGTGCCATCCTGATCAAGGTTGAGGATAATTCGATGGCCCTCCAAGGAGCACCACACCAGCCAACACATATTCTAGAGATGTTTGCAATGGATTCACAATATAAGACTCCATCCACCACCACTGCTATTGCTTTTACTGATGAGAGGCCCTTATAGGCTGAGGCTGATGTGGATAGAGGGTCTACTACTACTACTACTACTATTTCTACTACTACTGATGACAGGCCCCTATAAGTTGAGGTTGATATGGAGAGAGGGCCTACTACTACTTCTACTACTGCCACACATACCATACCCACACCGATAGTTCCCTCTGGCATGTTCTATGTGTCAATGTACTCCATTCAATCTATGTCACTATGATTGGCCCACACTGAGTCCTAGTTGACTCAGTTATAATAGCATATTAGGCCTCAGGTCCACCAGACTATTACACAGTCTGAGGTTCGCATGCAGGCATTCACGATAGCCACTATCTAGGACAGACTTACATCCGTGAATGCCCGCATGGATGATTTTGAGAGGTGGGTCCAGAAGAGCCTCAACAAAGGATGGCCAAAAGATATGACAGCCCTTCAGAAAGAGATCCAATAGCTCTAGGCCGCAGCAACATTGGCTACACCAGTAGTATTCCCACAGACTGCACCTATGGTTCTAATGGTTGACTTATTTTCTGAGAGGAGCCATCACAGACTTCCCTCGGGAAGAGGCCCCACATTAATGATCCAAACTTAGTGAGACTACAGGGGGGTTGATAGAGGATCAGGGGTTAGAGCTTGCCAGGATACGCTTGAGGTAGGATGAGGAAATGAGGTAGGCTCATGAGCTTGAGCTGGTGAGGGTTACTGGTCCCTCTGGACATGCGTCTACCACTAAAGAGGCCACCAGGCTAGTTGAAGGTGGCCAGACTCAGCTAAAGACCGGTGCTTAGGCCCACAGGTATATTCATTTTTGACCCATCTGCTTTAATTTCTATTTTGTGCATTAAGAACAATGCAAGTATTTTTCAATGTAGCGTAGGTAGTTATGAGCCTTAGTGAAGTCTTAGTAGCCTTAGCCTATAACTATCCCAAATTTTGAATCTTAGGGGTTTCCATGCCTGTGTTCTTTTCCCCAAGGATATTTAATTTATGTTGAAATGGCATGTTTAGGTTTTGTAGGTAGTATTAGTAGCATGTAGTACTAATATCTATAGCATATGTTTGTTTTTGTGTTTCATGTGAAAAATGACACCCAACAAAATATTGTTATCTATGGCATATGAATATTGACAGTGCTTTTTCTGATAAAGTAAGGATAAATTGGGATGAAACACATGGTCTGAGAATTTTTGTTGATAGTGTAATCAACCCCATGTTTGTGAGCTTTTTTTTCCAATTTCATATACCATGTTTCAATTCAGAACTTTCCCTGTCACTCTGACTTAGACTGTAGGTTAGTTGGTTAGGAAAGGATCTTAGGTCATTTTTCATAATAGTCCTCTTAGTCTAAATAACCAACCAAATGTGTAATTGATCTTAATGTTAGAGCCTTCCATATACCCTTTACTTTGTAAAATATAAGTGACCCCCTTTTAAGATGTAAAACCTTGAAATTGGCCCTATTTCCTTCAACATTATTCACCTTGGCTGAGGCAAAAAGCCTAAGTTGAGGGTTCCTACAAAAAGTGGCCCTTGTTCCTAGGATGGATATTGTGCACCTCGACTCAAGCCAAAAGCCTATGTTGAGGGTGCCTAGTGTAAGGGTAATTACAAGATAAGGGGAAAGCTAGTTATACATGAAAAAGGAGATAAACTTGTGTTCTGGGTGCAAGAAAAATGAGTTGATGCCTAATCAATAAGCTAAAAAGAAAAATAATGTGAAAACCAAAGGCAAAGAGCGGAAAAATAAAAATAAGGAACCCAGAAAAGCTTGAAGATGGAGAAATAGAGAATCAGATGAAAAGTGACAATGTTAGTAGGGAAAAAGTGTAGAAAAAATGCAGCATCAAGGACGGCCTTTAGGTACCATGTTCCCAAAATATCATACAAATGCTCGCTGAGCCTACATTACAAGACAATAAAACCCTAAAGTGATCCTAGTCCAAGTAGTCAAAGGTTATATTCATGAGTATATATACGAGCAAGCATATGTTATTGAGCATGGTATTTGAATGTCTTTTATGAGAGTAAGTGATTTTGCATAGCCCAAGTATTGAATCTGAAAACACCATCATGAGAGGGATATGAGACTACTTTCTATGAGGGGACTTGTATTACATTGTTGATATTAGATGAGCTCAATGAGTGTTGCTTGTTGATTATTACCTTGCTTGTCATAGTTGCATGTCATATATGTTTATCTATACTGGTTTGGTTTATAGCTATCTGGTGTGCTTTTAAAGTTGTATGGGTATCTATGCTTGAGTTTGATATGATTTATGCCATTAGGTTGAGGTCTATGTGGTACTGTACTGCTTATGTACACTGACTCCGTTGCTTGAGGACAAGCAATAGTTTTGACTTGAGAGAGTTGATGTGTTGTCAAAATACAATACTTTTGATGCTCAAAACTTGAAATTTTAAGTGTTCTCATAGTGATGTTAGTATATTTGATATGTTTTGAAATGACCCTAAAAATTACCCGAAAATGTACCTAGAAAGTGCCTGGTATAGTGATTTCCATATATCTAATAGTTCATTTATTATTTCAAAAATCTGACTTCATATTCTTGTTCAGGGGAAAAATTTGAGTGGGAAATAGGTCTAACCCAAATTTTAGAGCAATCGTACCAAAATCCAAAAATCTCAAAAAATCATGATTTAGGAGGGTCAACTTTAAGGGGCATATCTCTTATCACACAAACATTTGAATGGCCCACGACTCTCTAAATGAAAGCTCTTTCAGTTAGCTTTCTAATGCACTTGGTTTAACCTCATTTCGAGTTCAGATGAAGAATTTATGCCCGTTTTCGTAGAACTCATTTGTGTAGAAATGCAAATTCTAGTGAGTAATCCACATCACTTCCACGATGCGAACCAGTGTTATTTTGGTCCTGTTTTTTGATTTCGGTCCAAGACTTTCAAGTCTTGGGCCTAAGGGTTCCCATACTTGAATATACATATACTTAGCCTTATTTCACCCTCATATCATCCTTAACATTCCCCAATATCCTCTCAAACACTTAGACTCGTATTTCACCCTAAATTTAAGTACCAAAACTCAAGACCAATTTGAAGAATTTCTTCATGGATTTCTTTCAAGCTTCAAGTCTCTATCTCCAATCGTTTTCAAGGGTTCTCAAAATCTAAGGTATGTGGGTTTCAACCATTGGGTCCTTTCGTCCATGGTGCCCATCCTCTTTTCTACTTAAGTCACATGATTTTGAAGTTGATTTACTCACGGGTCTTGATTATTATATATTTCACTGCACAGTGAATTGGGGTTTCATGAATGTATGATTGTTTTAGCATATTTTGAGCTATCAATCTTAGATGTAATGTGAGATAAGGTGAATGGTTTTGATGTATATTACTTGAGGGTGTTACAAAGTGTTGATTAGTGGTTTTACATGGGATTTACTTGCATATTTTCACTCTTCAATTGCATGGTTTTACATTAGCACTACACACTCGCCAAGTGTTTGATAAACTGCCCAATTATGATTTCTTGAGGAATTGAAGGTCTAATGATGTCTTATGAGTTGAATGACTTCATGCTGATTTTAAGCTTTCTAAAGATATTTCTAATTCACGAAAATGTTGATGATGTTGTCGGGACGTATTAAGCCCCTCTTTCAAAGATTTTACCTCTTGTGAGTCGCTGATGTTGATGCTAATGTAAAGGGCAATGTTGATGATGATCCATCCCTGTGTATGATGATTAGGCCCTCCATTTGAGGTCAATTATGTTAAGAGCTACTCGTGCCATGTCTCTATGTTTATGTCAAGTTATTAAAGTATGATTATCTTATATATTATGTGGGATTAGACTTAGCACTGAGTGGACTTGAGGCGAGTTCCCAAGTCCCAAAACTACGTGCCACGTAGGTGAAGGATATAGAGGCAAGTCCCCAAATCCCTAAGAAATGAGTACCCTAAATATGAGGGCTTGAGGCGAGTACCCGACTCTGGGCTTGAGGCGAGTACCCGAGTCCAAGAACTAGGGCAAATACCCGGTTCATATAAGGAATAGTGGATCAACTTGGTCATTAGGAGGTTTACCTTGGCAAGTAACTTCCCTCTTTATTTCGGTATAGGGTTTACATCGGGATTCCAAGTTAGAGCTCTCTTGGTCTTATGTTATGTCGGTTGAGGTTTATTTCCACACTTATATATTATGTTATATGTAAGATGGATGATTTGCAAAATATGATTTACTTAAGCATTGATCATACATGTCATATTGTTATTGTGCTATCTATTGCTTATATTTATGCATTTTGACGATGTTGCCTGCCTCTTGGTGCTCTGCATCCTACATACTTAGTACATTCAAATGTATCAACGTATACTCTATGCCTATATGATGCTACCATGTAGGAACCGAAGCTCGTATTGATTCTTCTTGTGGATAGATCAATTGCTCAAGTTTGCCTTTGGTGAGTCCTCCATTACGAGGACAATGACTATTCTCTTATACAATGTATTAAGATTCTTTTTACTTTATCATATACTTATGAAAATGAGGGTGAGCCAGTTGGTTGTCTTGGCCCCCGCTAAGTTTTATGTTAGAGGTGTTATTGGACAAGATAAGTATTATGCTTGAGCTTTTACTCTCTTATGATATTCAAGCTATTTAAATATAAATCTCTCTTCGTTAGTCTCAATTTCCCTTGTTTATGTTTCTCAAGTTGTGTTATCTATCTTTCGCGATCAAGGAAGTGTAATGATATACTATGAGGCTTGTTTTGGGTTCCTTCGGGTTCCCCATTCGCCGGTCATGTCTAGGCCTTAGGCTTTGGTCATAACAAAGGTGGTATCAGAGCACTAAGTTGTTAGATAGTCAGATTCCAATACACCATGTCGATTAGAGTCTTATTCCAAGTTGTGTTGTGCACTACAATTATGAGTAGGAGGCTATGAGATATTTTAGGAAATGTTTCCTTTCGATATCGTCTATATCATGCTTTAGAAGTGAGATAGGCTTTTCCCATCTAACAAATGTTGTTTGCTCTTCTAGTTGATCATTCCACTTTAAAGAGGAAAGCAAAGAAAGATAAGTTGAAGGTTTTGATGTTGATGGATCTAAGTTTCACTATTTCTTTCATTATTACTTTTTGTTGCTAGTTGGCTTGTTGTGTGTCCCGAGTTGTGATGTTAACCTTTATTGTATACCTCTTGTTTGGGTATATTATAGCTAGAAAGTTCATAGGTGTTGATTCGGGTTTGTATTGCATTAGGTCTTTCCTTGTGGCTTGTTGGAATTGGCGTGGTGGGTTTTGATGTCATCCTAGGGATGGAATGGTTGCTTGCATGTTTTATCTTCATGGATGGTAGGACTCGTAGAATTAGATCCCGATTCCCTAATAAACCCATCCTTGAGTGGAGGAGTCTTGATGTGGTGGTCAAGTGATAGCATGGGGGGTAGGTCCATTTCATTTCTCAAGGTATAATTGATCTCGAAGGGGTTGTATTTATCATCTTGTGAGAATTGGAGGTGTTGAAACTAAGTTTTTTTTATAGGATCGTTGGTGGTGGTAGATAAGGCCTTGAATATCCCTTTTTGATATTTTCAAATTGGAGTAGTGCCTTTTGGTTTGACTAGTACACTGGTTATGCCTATAAGTCTCATGATTAAGATGTTTAGTCCCTACTCTAATAGGCTTATGGTGGCTTTGGTGATGATATGATGGTTCGTTTCCCTAATGAGGTAGTGGATGTGAGTCATATGAGGGTAGTACTACAAAGTTTAAGGAAGAAGGTTTGTGCTAGATAGGAGAAATAGGAATTTTGGTTGTAAGAGGTTGCCTTCCTAGGCCGTGCGATGCCAGGTGATAGCACTAAGGTGGACCCTAGTAAGACGAAGGTGATTAGCTATTAGACTAGACCTTGACTCCCTTGGGTGTTAGGAGCTTCTTGGGCTTAACGGGCTATTACCGTGAATAGGTTATATTCTATTGCCTCTCTTGTAACTTAGTTGACATTAAGTAAGGACAATGTTGTGACCGACATTTTGTGTAGAGTAATTTGATAGGTCGGGGAGTTGTTATCCCTTGTGTGATTCCTTTGTGCTAATAGGATTCACATATGTGTCCTGGATGGTTGCATGAGTCTATTATGGCTAATAGGGGTCTATAAGGGTTTCCCTATGTTATCGTTGCATAGTCTTGTCTTGTGATCTTGGTTGGACTTAACTTGATGGGTTGTAGGTCTTACGGTAGTTTGGCCTACTTGCATAGCATGCTTCCAATCAGTATAGAACCCATAAGGTTGTAATATGATGGTTAAGAATGGTCGATCTATTTGGTCAACTACAATGGGTTAGTCACTTCTCTAAGGTTGATTTGAGCTTTGGGTTTTGTTCTTAAGTGTGGAGGATGGTAGGTGATATCCCTAAGTGCTCTTTTGAACTAGGAATGATCATTTTGAATATTGGTGGAGTTGTTTGGTTGGCTTATGCACCTATAGTGTTTCTGGGTTTCTTGAATAGGGTCTTAAAACCCTACCGTGATATGTTTGTGGTGGAATCTAGTTATAAGGTATTGATTTGTTTAGAGCTTGTGAATCATTTGGGGGTAGTGTTGCAACTCTTGGAGGATGAGAGAATGTTTGCTAAATATGATCGGTGTGCATTGTGGATAGCAAGAAGGTGGTTAGAATTCTTTAAGGATTATGAAATGAGTGTGCATTATTTTTCGATAAGGCTAATGTTGCGGTCGGTGCTCTAAGTAGCCTGGCATGTGTTGTATGGTGGCAAGGAAGAGACTAGTGGGGCCCATCGGTTAGTTAGAGTGGAAGTGAGGTTGAGGGAAGTTGAGAATGGTAATATAGTGTTCTTGGTGGTTCCAAATCTTCTTTGGTTGAGGAGGTCTAGTTTAAGCGAGGCTTTGATTCTGCCTTATTAGAATTGAAAGTTTTGGGTGAGAAGATGATAGAGTGGAGGTTGTCTCCCAAGGGGGAGGTGGTGATTATGTTACCAAGTGGGTTAGGTGTATTTAAGCTTGACAATTGATTTGAGAATTGTGAGTCCTTATAGAATGTAGAGGGAGGTCAGTAAGGTTACATAAGTTTGGGAATTGTTTATAGTAGCGGTATGGTTTATCTGGTTTATCAGGCTTCTACGTTGACGGGATGTGTTGGTGACTTTAATGCTATAGAACTCTTTGAAGTTTTAGGTGAGGTGGAGGATAAGTTGGCTTAGAAGAAGGTCCCGGTGGAGGTTTTGGATGGAGAAGTCGAGGAGTTGATTGATGAGGATGTAGTGTTCGTCAAGGCCCTTTTAAAGAGTCGTCTATTCGTAGGTGTTTCTCGGGGAGCCGGTGTAGGCATGGAGAAATAATATCCATATCTCTTTCATTCTATTCAAGCTTATGATGACATGTCAAGTCCTTTTCATGATTTCAAGCCTTATGTTTCAGCCCCTATGTCATTCATTTGCATTCTTGTTGAAGTTGGACAGTTTATGATAGTTTACACTTATGTTGAGATTTTAGAAATGGTGTTTTACAAGTAATGTTGCATTCTTGTTGGGGCTGATTTGTTTATGAACACTCTTGTTTGGTACGTTTCACATTCGGGGAGGAATATTTCCAAGGGGGAGATATTGAAACGACCCGAAAATGTGCCCGAAAATGTGCCCAAAAATGTGCCTTAGAAGTGTCTAGTATCGTAAATTTCATATATCTAAAAATTCGTTCATTATTTTCTAAAATCTGACTTCATGTTCTTGTTCAGAGGGCAAAATTGAGTAGGAAATGGGTGTAACCCAAATTTTAGAGCAACCGTACCAAAATCTAAAGATCACAAAAAAAAATTATGAGGGTCAACTTTAAAGAGGCATATCTCATAGCACACAAGAGAGAACAAGGTTCTAATAAATTAAATTTCTTTGAATTAGCTTTCTGATGCACTTGGTTTCACCTCATTCCGAGTTTGGATGAAGAATTTATGCCCATTTTCATAGAACTTATTTGTGCAGAAATGTAAGTTCCATACTTTCGGTCCAAGACCTTCAAGTCTTGGGCCTAAGGGTTCCCATACTTGAAAATACATATACTTAGCCTTATTTCACCCTCATATCATCCTTACCATTCCCCAATATCCTCTAAAACACTTACATATATTTCACCCTAAAAATTCAAGTCCCAAAACTCAAGACCAATCTTAAGGATTTCTTTTAAGCTTCAAGCCTCCATCTCCAATCTCTTTCAAGGGTTATCCAAAGCTAACGTATGTGGGTTTCAACCATTGGGTCTTTTCACCCATGTCGCCCAATCCTCTTTTCTACTTAAGTTGCATAATTTAAAGTTGATTTACTCATAGGTCTTGATTATTACAAATTTCACTACATAGTGAATTGCGGTTTCATGAAAGTATGATTGTTTTAGCATGTTTTGTGTTATAAATATTAGATCTAATGTGAGATTACGTGAAGGATTTTGATGTATGTTGCTTGGGGGTGTTACATACTGTTGATTAATGGTTTTACATCGGATTTACTTGCTTGTTTTCACTCTTGAATTGCATATTTTTACACTAGCACTAAACACTCACCAAGTGTTTGATAAAATATCTGGTTATGATTTCTTGTGGAATTGAAGGTCCAATGCATCTCTTATGAGTTGAATGACCATGGTGATTTTAAACTTTTTAAAGATATGTCCAATTCATGGAAATGTTGATGATGTTGTCGGGCCATATTAAGCCCCTCTTTCAAAGATTTTACCTCTTGTGAGCCTTTGATATTGATGCTAATGTAAGGGTAATATTGATGATGACCCATTCTCATGTATGATGATTAGGCCCTCCAATTGAGGTCAATGATATTAAGAGCTACTCGTGCCATATCCCTATGTTTGTGTCAAGTTATTAAAGTATGATTATCTTATATATTTTGTGGGATTAGACTTAGCACTGAGTGGATTAGAGGCGAGTCCCAAAGTCCCAAAACAACATGCCATCATAGGTGAAGGGTTTAGAGGCTAGTCCCCAAATCCCTAAGAGGCGAGTACCCTAAATATGAGGGCTTGAGGCGAGTACCCGAGTTCGGGCTTGAGGCGAGTACCCGAGTTCAAGAACTAGAGGTGAGTACCCGGTTCACATAAGACTTAGTAGATCCACTTAGTCATTAGGAGGTTTACCTTGGCAAGTAACTTCTCCTTTTCTTCCGGTGTAAGGTTGACATTGGGATTCCAAGTTAGAGCTCACTTGGTCTTATATTATTTCGGTTGAGGTTTCTTCCCACACTTATATATTATGTTCTATGTAAAATGGATGATTTGCAAAGCATGATTTACTTTTGCATTGATCATACATACCATATTGTTATTGTGCTATCTATTGCTTATGTATCTTGACTATGTTGCCTACCTCTTATTACATTGCATCCTACATACTTAGTACATTCAAACATACTAACGTATACTATATGCCTACATGATATTACCATGTATGAACCGAAGCTCCTATTGATTCTTGTTGTGGCTAGACGAATTGTTCAAGTTAGCCTTTGGTGAGTCTTCCATTCCGGGGATAATAACTATTCTCTTATACTATGTATTAAGATTCTTTTTTACTTTATCGTATACTCATGACAATGAAGGTGAGCCGGTTGGTTGTCTTGACCCACGCTAAGTTCTATGTTAGAGGTGTTGTTGGACAAGATTGTATTATGCTTGAGCTTTGACTCACATATGATATTCAAGCTATTTAAATAAAAATGTCTTTCCCTTAGTCCCAATTTCCCTTGTTAATGTTTCTCATGTTGTCTTATCTAGCTTCCGCGACCAAAGATGTGTAATGATATGCTATGAGGCTTGTTTGGAGTTCTTTCTGGTTCCCGATTCACCGGTCACGTCTAGGCCCTAGCCTTGGGTCGTGACATGTTTTTATGTTTATTTTACAGGATTACAAGGTTGGCAGGATTTTTAGGCTAAGTATGCAAAAGTTGTAGAAATTACTGATATACGTGACCCTTTATGGGCCGTGGAAAATTCCACGGGTCGTAGAGTTGGTTTCATACACAAGACCAATGAAGGGTGATTTTTTGAAGTTGATTCTACGAACGTGCAGATGACCTATAAAAGATACTACTAGCAATAGACTCTATGTCATGAACAAAGAGAGGGGAGTTGCTGAAAAGTCATTAGATGAAACCCTTCATGGGTGATAAAACTTTATACGACCCATAGATAGGTGTAGAAGTTGTCCCCGGAATTACTGAAGGAATCCCCGAAGCCCTGACTATGGGCCGTAAAACATTATATGGCCTGTAGAAGTTCTCGTAGAGCCTAGGGACCCAGTTCTCCTAATTAATTTTTTGTTTGTATTTTAAATACTAACGTGACAGAATAGTAGAAAATAGTACAACACTTGAGAGAAAAGTTGTGAAACATTATTTTGTGTTTTTAATTCAATCTTGTGATTCTTGAAAAGATTTTGGATTTCTTGTTCATAATTCTCTTGTGTAAGTCCTCAATTATGTTATTCAAAATCATGATTCTAGCACATACACCGATAATGAGTAGCTAAATCCAAAACTAGGGTTGTGGGAACCATGAAGAACTAACAAGGTAAAATCGGATAATTCATAATTCTTGGAAAGTGTACATGCATGTGTTAATTAATTCTCTTCTATTTGAATGCTTTTTTAATGGAGGCCAAAGTTATAACTCGCCTAGTATTACTGACTGGATCAAGGTAATAATGAATAGAAAAAAAAGATTAATTAACAGGATTTGATTGATGTTTCTCGTCTAATCAACCAAACTTAATCAAGGGGAGGTTGTACTAGAATAATAGGTATGGGTTAGTAATGTCACACTGAGGGGATGGATCAAATTACGTAGTGAAATTCACCTCTTGTCTTGATCAAAGAGTTTGGTAAACTTAACTTATCTATTCTGCATACTAAACAGTGGAAAGAATTCAATTATCTGGTAATACCAAATTAGAGAATCATGGGACATATAATACACTAGTTACTCTTCATACTAATTTGACACTTGTCTTAGTCTACGATTAGTTTACATTGTTTTTACAACCCCCTTCCCCTTTAGGGAGATAAGTAGGTTAATTCACTTAAATTTCTTTAATTTCTTCTAAGTCTACCATATTCCCTATGGGATCGACCGTAACCTCGATTAGTTTATATATCTTGAAAAAAACTTCTTTAGCCTTCAAAAAGAAAGTGTAGCTAGGGCGATATCATTGAGTCCATGGTATATTAGGTCTTTTTAGATCATAAGGTGAGTTAGGACAGTTCCTTATGAGTTAACCCAGCCTCTTTATTCTACTATCCATTATGTATTCCATGACGTAACACCCCACATTTTATATGTACTAATGCTATTTAAATAAATCATGTTATGGTTTGGTCAAATTTGCATCAATTC
>JAOTQR010126122.1:0-12021 GCA_025774065.1 Solanum ossicruentum
TGATCCTACCAAGTGGAGTGACTTTTAAAGTGCCTTCCTTGACCACTTCTTTCCCCAGGAGTTGAGGGAGGCAGAAACAATAAGGGTTGACTGTCAAGGAGTGCAACCTAAGTTCATCCAGTTATACAGATATGCTTTGGAGATGGTTCGAGAAATGAGGGCAAGGATGAGGAAGTTTATATCTTGTTTAGGAAAGCATGTGAAGAAGGATTGTAAGGAAACTCTGTTAATTCTAGGCATGGACATCTCTAGACTCATGGTGTGTGCATAACAATTTGAAGAGGAAAAGAAGTGGGATAGAGAAGAGCATCTGAGTGAGAAGGCTAAGTTAAAAGGGCCTGAGCCTAGCCAAATGTCACAACCTAACCTTAGGGCCCAGATGTGACACGGCGTAAAAGAAACCCGAAGGGACCCCAATCAAGCCCATTAATACTTCATTACATATCCTTTGCCATAGAAGCAATAAAACAAATGACAAGAGATAATAAATTGGGATAACCGGGGCTAAGGGAACACTTTCATCTCATTGACATTAAGAACAATAGAGTCAAGGCTCGTAACATAGATATATAACATGTCTAACAACACCTCTACTACATAGATGAGAGCGGGAGCCACGTCAAGCAATCGGGTTTACCCTCATAGTTAATACATAAACAAAAGAAAGGTAGTTTTAGTACATAGTAAGAGATAATAAGCAACATCCCCAGAATGGAGGACTCACCAACAAGCTTGAGAGACAATCGTACTAGCCACGTGGAGGGTGAGGATGATCAAGCGGTGCTCTAGTTCCTACATGGTGACATTATATAGGCATGGAGTATGCATTAGTGCATTTAAATATACTAATTCTGTAGGTTGCAATGCAACAATAGATAGACATCATAGGCAAAAATGCATAATAATACTCAATAGATAACATAATAGCAAGATGACATGTATGAATGATGTTTGAAGTAAAATCATGCTTATATAGAACATAATACATGTGTAAGGAGTGACCTTTCATAGTACAATCCAATGCCTACCACCTTCTTGGAGTGGCACAAGAGGTATAAACCCCTTTATGAGGTTGATGGAGTACAAACCCCCGAGCAAGGTTGATGGAGTACAAACCCCCAATAAGGTTGACGAGTACAAACCCCTAACAATCTTCATGGGTACAAACCCCCAACATGGTTGCATGGGCCTGCCACCTCCTGAGCAAGGTGATCGAGTACAAACCCCTCAACAAGGTCACCCGGGCCTACAACCTCCCGAGTGAGGCTTGGTCATCCCCAACACTATAGAGATAATATCATATACATACACTCCTTTGATCATATGCATACATTCCTTTTATCATCATATAATCATCACATATAAACATTCCTGTCATCATCATATAGTCATTCAACTCATAAGACATGCGTTGAACCTTCAATTCCTCAAAAATCCATAACCGAACATTTTATAAAACACTTGGCGGGTGTGTAGTGCTCGTGTAGTACTATGCAAGTCAAGAGTGTTATCATACTAGAAAATCCAATGTAAAACCATCAATAGATACTTGGTAACACCCGCAAGCAATATACATTAAAACCCTTCATCAAATCTCACAATAAATCATAGATTCATAGCACCAAACATAGCAAAATAGTAACAATTTCATAAACCCAAACATAGTTTGCAGTGAATTTCATAGTAGATGAGACCCATGAGTAAATCAACTTTAAATCATCCAATTTTTAAGAAAAGGAATCTTGGGCATCGTGGGTGAAAGGAACCCATGAAAGAAACCCGCATACCTTAGCTTTAGAGATGAACTTGATGAAGATTTGAGATGGAGACTTGAAGCTTGAATGAGAACTTTGAAATCCATATGAGTTTGAGACTTGAATTTGGGAGATGAAAGAATGGCTAAGTGTTTGAGTAAGTATTGGGGAATGTTTAGAATGATCTGAGGGTGAAAAATGGCTAAATATAGGTATTTTCATGTTTGGGAACACTTAAGCCCAAGAATTAGAAGTCTTTGACCTAACAAGCAAAACAGTCGACAAAATGCACATCTGCGCTCCCTGGCCACGTCGCGCTTGGGGCACGCAGAGCTCATTGGAATTCACATTTTGGAAATTTAAAATTGCTTATGTTTGCCTCTAAATCAGGGTTAGACCTATTTTCCACTCAATTTGACCTCCTGATCATGAATATGAAGTCAAACTTTTGATATTGCACACGAATTTTGAGATATATGGAAATACGAATCAGAGCACTTTCGAGGCACATTTTCGGGCACTTTTTGGGATCGTTTCAATATCTCCCTCTTGGGAATATTCATCCCCCAATGTCAAAGAAATATATATGAGAGATGCAAACATGACTATTTCATCCCACATAAGGATGCAACGGTGCACTTAAATATCATTTCAAAAATCTCAACATAAAAGTAAAATCATCAGAACTTGTCATTTTAAACATGAATGTATGCATATGTCATGGGCTGAGCTTAGACTTGAAATTACATAGGGAACTTAGATTGATACCTTAGGATTGAGTGGAGTGGAAATGATAAAGATATCACTTTTGCGTGTTTGCTTCAGCCTCCGAAGTAGCACTTTCAACTTGTTGAATCCTCCAAAGGACCTTAACGGATGCCATATCCTTGTTCTTTAACCTCTTCACTTGTCTATGCAAAATCTGAACCAAACCCTCTTCATAGGTCAAATTGTCTTCCATAAAACCCACGATATCAAGGGACACAATAGCATTAGGATAACGCACATACTTCCTCAACATAGACACATGAAAGACTGGATGAACCAATTCCATTTCTCTAGGTAAATCCAACTCGTAGGACACCTTACCGATACTTCTCATCGCCCTATAATGGCCCACATATCCAGGGCTCAATTTTCCCTCCTTACAAAAATGAACCACAACCTTCATGGATGACACCTTCAAAAACACCCAATCACCAACTTTGAATTCAAGGTCCCTTCTCCTCACGTCTGCATAGGACTTTTGACGACTTTGAGCTGTCTTTAACCTCTCCGTAATCATCCTAAACTTCTTAATAGCTTCAACAACCATATCTGCTCCCAACATAGCCACCTCTCCAAGTTCAATCCACCTAACCAGGGATCTACAATGTCTACCATAGAGATCCAATGCAAGAATGATAGCTATTGTTTTATGCAAACTCAATCAATGTAAGATGATCATCCAACTACCCTTAAGCTTCAATACACAAGCCCCAAACATGTCTTTAAGGGTTTGATAGTCCTTTTGGCTTGGCCGTCCATTTGAGGGTGGAAGGTCATACTAAGTTTAACCTTTTGTACCAAGACCTCTTTGGAAATAACTCCAAAAATGCGAAGTAAATTGAGCTCCATGATCTGATATGATGGATAAAGGAACACCATGATATCTCACCAAGTTATAGATGTACAACATGGCATACTCCTCAGCCCCGTATGTGGTCTTAACCGGTAGAAAGTGAGAAGATTTCCTCATCCTATCAACCACAATCCAAAGGGAATCAAAACCCTTCCTAGTCTTGGGCAATCCAGCTGCAAAGTCCATATTAATCTATTCCCACTTCCAAGTTGGGACCTCTATGTATTGGGTTAGGCACCCGACCTTTTATGTTCGGCTTTAAATTGTTGACAACGATCGCAACTAGAGACAAACTTTGCAATATCTTTCTTCATGCCTCCTCACCAATACACCTATCTCAAATCTAGAAACATTTTAGTGGAATCAGGATGAATAGAATAGGAAGAACCTTGAGCCTCATCAAGAATTCTCTCTCTCAAGCTATCAACACAAGGTACACATAACATTCGTTAGTATCTAAGTGAACTATCTCCCCCTTGGGAGAAAACCTCCACTTTCTCATCACCCACCAAGGCCTCCAATTCTAACAAGGAGGGATCAAGATCTTCCTTAGCTTTGACCTACTCCACCAATGAAGATTTAGAACTATCATCAACAACACCACCATTACCCACTTCTTCCAACCTAACTCCCAATCTAGCCAAATGATGGACCTCTCTAGCCACCTCCTTATCACCATCATCAACATGAGCTAGGTTACCCATAGACACCCTACTCAAAGCATCCACAACCACATTAGCCTTATCTGGATAATAGTGCACACTCATATAATAGTCCTTAAGAAGTTCTAGCCATCTCCTTCGCCTCAAGTTGATATCTTTTTGAGTGAATACATATTGAAGACTCTTGTGATTAGTCAATACATTAATATGCACCCTATATAAGTGATGACACCAATCTTTAATGCAAATACCAAAGTAGCTAGTTCAAGATCATGGGTAGGTTAGTTCTTTATATGCATCTTGAGTTGCCTAGAAGCATAGGCTAGCACCTTACCATTTTGCATTAGAACACAACCCAAACAAACTCTAGAAGCATCACAATACACAACAAACCCCTCTAGCCCATCCAGTAGTGGAAAAATATGAGCGAACACATGCTTATTTTTCAATGTTTGGAAGCTCCTCTTCCTCTCATCGGTCCACAAAACTTGGCCTTCTTTTGAGTCAATTTAGTCATGAGGGAAGCAATAGAAGAGAACCCATTCACAAATCTCTGATAATAACCTGCTAAGACCAAGAAGCTCCTAATATCCGACGAGGTCAATGGTTTAGGACAAGTTCTAATCACATCCATCTTTTTAGGATCCACCTGAAGAAATCCCCCGACACCACATGACCTAGGAAGGCAACTTCTTCCAACAAAAATTCACACTTCTCATATTTAGCATATAACTTTTCCTCTCTTAATATTTGCAACACAAACCTTAAATGAGCCCTATGCGCCTCTTCACCACGAGAATAGATCAAAATATCATCAATGAATACCATAACAAATGAATCAAGGTAGGGTTTGAAGACCCTATTTATGAGGTCTATGAAGATAGTCAGTGCATTGGTTAACCCAAAAGACATTACAACAAATTCATAATGCCCATACCTAGTTTGGGAGGCCGTTTTGGGAATATCACACTCCCTTACCTTCACTTGATGATACCCAGACCAAAGATCAATCTTAGAGAAAAGGCTAGCCCCTTGCAATTGGTCAAACAAGTCATCAATCCTTGGAAGAGGATACCTATTCTTGATGGTGACCCTATTAAGTTGCTGGTAGTCAATACAAATTCTACGGGAACCATCCTTGTTTTTCACAAACAACACCTATGCACCCCAAGGTGATTGGCTAGGCCTAATAAATCCCTTCTCCATCAAGTCCCTTAATTGTTCCTTCAACTCCGCCGGGGCCATACAGTAAAGGAAATAGAAATTGGTTGAGTATCGGGAAGGAGATCTATACAAAAATCTATTTCCTTTTCTATAGGAACACTGCGAAGGTCATTTCAAAAGACATGAAGGAACTCATTTACAACCAAAACCAACTCTATGGGAAGGACTTTGTAGTCCACATCCCTAGCCCTCACAAGATTTAAAGACACCTCTTAGAGATCAATTTTACGAGCTTTAATACAAGAGATGAACCTACCCTTGACCACCACATCATGACTCTCCCACCCAAGGACTAGTTTATTTGGGAATTAAAACTTGACCTACAGGTACTATAGTCAATGGAGGCGTAGTATGCATGCAACTAATCCATCCCAAGACTTGCATCACATGTCCAATTTCACAAGATCACAAGGCAATATTCTATGCAAAATACAAATGGGACAATCTCGATAAACCTTCCTAGCAACAATATATGCACCAATAGGAGTAGATACCTCATATGATTTACACAACAACTCGGGGTCAACATGGAACATTTTGGGAACAAAGGGGATAACAAAAGAAAGAGTGGCACCCGAATCAATCCATGCATACATGTCAAAATCAAAGATATTCAACATACCGGTGACGACATTGGGAACCTCCTCAACCCCTTGCCTCCCATGTAAATCATAAAACTGGTTGTGCCTTGGGGAACCATCTTGCCAGTCAACTCTTCCCAAAGGAACCACATTAGCACCTTGTGGGCGAATCGCCTTACGCTTGTTGTGATTTCAAGAATAATCCATCACATTATGCCTAACTTTCCCACAACCATATCAAGAATTTATGTCCCACAAGCATGGGCCACTATGACCCCTACTATATTTTGGACACTCACCATTAGGAAACACACCTCCAACACCTCATACCCTTGGGAAATCATTGGTAACTCTCTTTTGAAATGCATAAGAAAACCTTTGTCCTTAATAAAACCGGTCGCCCTTTTGGAACTTCCCCTTAAAATAGGACCTCTTGGCCTCATGACCCCTCCTTTTTATCAATTTCTCCACCTCCATTTGTTTGACGTGGGTCATCAAACGTAACAAGTCTATGTCCCTAAGTTAAAGGGCAAAGTACTGATTAAGGAAGGCCACCTTGATCTCCTCCCAATGCACCACATAGGTGACTCTTATCTCTTTCTTCCATTGATTATACCATACTTGTGCTAACCCTTTGAGTTTGTAGGCCGCCTACTCCGCCTTATCCTCCGACCTCACACCAATGATAGAAAAAATCATGTAGACCTCATTAATAAACTCTTGAGGGTCCTCACTCACCTTTGACCCATAGAATTCTGGGAGATTCATTGTCATGAAGTCTCTCAACCAAGATGCCGGTGTAGAGCATGAGGGGCCTGGGCCCTTTGGTTCGCTTGTTTTGCCACAACTTGTGCAAGCAAAGTGAGAGCATCACGAAGCTCTCCATTAGCTAGTTGCTCCTCGGGTGTATGGACTCTTTTCCCTCTCGTATTAGGCATGATCTATCATAGCAAAGGATAATGATTAGCGGGAAAAACCTTACTTCAACTTCTATAGCATGACATATTGTAAGAAGAAGGGAAACATTTCCTAAATGCCTCAAAGCCTCTAGCTCAGACTTGTGGTGCACAACACAAACATGAACAAAACTCTAATAGACGCGGTGTGTTGGACTCCGAGGATCTAAAAACCTAGTGCTCTGATGCCAAGTTTGTCACGACCCAAGCCTAGGGCCTAGACGTGACACAACGCTAGGGGAACCCGAAGGGACCCAAAGCAAGCCTCTTAGCACATCTTTACATGTTCTTGCTTGCGGAAGAAATAAGAGAAGCATCAAGAGATAATAAATTGGGACAACCGAGGCTAAGGGAAAACTTTCATATCATAGACATCAAGAACAATAGAGTCAAGGATCATAGTATAGATACATAACATGTCCAACAACACCTCTACTGCAAAGATAAAAGCATGGTCCATGACAAGAAACTGAGCACCTTCATAGTCAATACATAAACAAAAGAAAGGTAGTCTTAGTATATAGAAAGAGATCATAAGCAACGTCCCTGGAAAGGAGGACTCACCAACAAGCTTGAGAGACAATAATACTAGCCATGTAGAGCGGGAAGATGATCAAGTGGTGCTCCAGTTCCTACATGGTGACATCATGTAGGCAAAGAGTTTGTGTTAGTATGTTTGAATGTACTAAGTATGTAGGATGCAATGCAACAGTAGATAGACATCATAGGTAAAATGCATAATAATACTCAATAGATAACATTATAGAAAGATGGAATGTATGAATGATTATTGAAGTAAAATCTTGCTTATATAGAACATAATACATGAGTATGGGGTGATCATTCTCAGTGAAATCCAAGGCCTACCACCTCCTTGGAGAGGCGTATGTGGCACAAACCCCTTCATAAGGTTGATTGGGTACAAACACCCAACAATATTGATGGAGTACAACTCCTTCCCCCCCCCCCCCCAACAAGTTTGATGGGTACAAACCCCCAACAAGATTGATGGCTACAAACCCCTAACAAGGTTGCAATGGCCTGCCACCTCCCGAGCGAGGAGATCAAGTTACAAATCCCTCAACAAGGTCACCCAAACCTATAACCTCCCTAGTGAGGCTTGGTCATCCCCAATACTATAGAGATAATATCATATAAATACATTCCTTTCCTCATCATATACATGCATTCCTTTCATCACCATATAATCATCATATATAAACATTCCTTTCATCATCATATAGTCATTCAACTCATAAGACATGCATTGAACCTTTATTTCCTCAAAAATCCATAACCGGACATTTTATCAAACACTTGGCAGCTGTCTAGTACTAGTGTAAAATCATGCAATTCAAGAGTATTATCATGCCAGAAAATCCAATTTAAACCATCAATAGATACTTGGTAACACACTTAACCAATAAACATTAAAACCCTTCATCAAATCTCACAATAGATCTTAGATTCATAGCCCCAAGCATAGTAAAATAGTAACAATTTCATAAACCCCAACATAGTGTGCAGTGAATTTCACAATAGATGAGACCCATAAGTAAATCAACTTTAAATTATGCAACTTTTAAGAAAAGTAAGCTTAGGCATCGTGGGCTAAAGGAACCCATAAAAGAATCCCATATACCTTAGCTTTGGAGATGAACATGATAAATATTGGAGATGGAAACTTGAAGCTTGAATGAGAACCTTAAAATTCGGATGAGTTTGAGACTTGAATTTGGGAGATGAAATATTGGCTAAGAGTTTGAGTAAGTACTGGGGAATGTTTAGAATGATATGAGGGTGAAAAATTGCTATGTATAGGTACTTTCATGTTTGGGAACTCTTAGGTCCAAGACTTAAAAGTCTTGGATAGAACTAGCAAAATAGTCAAGAAAATACACATCTACATGCTGTGGGCGCATCGCTCTAGGGGCTTGCAGAGCTCATTGGGATTTGCATTTTGGAACTTTGAAATTGCTAATTGTTTGCCATTAAATTAGGGTTAGACTCATCTCCCACTCAATTTGACCCCCTGATCACGAATATGAAGTCGAATTTTTGATATTATACACAAATTTTGAGATATATGGAAATTATAATTCTGGGCACTTTCGAGGCATATTTTGGGCACTTTTTAGGGCTATTTCACCAAACTGTGCAGAATAAGGGAGATAAATCATACTCTTAGAAGAGTCATAGAGGATATGTGCCATCATCAGCTAGTCCACCAAATCTAAACAATAGGGATGATCAAAAGTCCCAAGGTTAGTCGAACTTTAGCGTATAGGGTTCATAGGCAATCTGACCATTGGCTAGAAATGAAAGTCACCTTGTGGGAAGTGTGGCAGGATGAATTTGGGAGAGTGCAAAGAGAGAGGAAATGGTTGCTATAGGTGTGGCTAGATAGGTCATTGTCAGAGGGAATGCCCACTTTTGGGCAATAAGGCATGGTCTTATCCTATAGTACCACCACCTTAAGGTAACCAGAGAGGTGTTACACTAGGGACAGGCGGTGGAACAAACTGTCTATTTGTGATAGGGAACCGAAGAGACAAAGAGGTTGCACCAGATGTTGTGATGTGAATGCTTTGAGTCTTTATCTTAATTATTATGCTTTTCTTGATTTAAATGCAACTGTGTCCTTTGTGACACCATATGTGGCTAGTAAATTTAAGATTTATGAAGAGTATTCACTTGAGCCCTTCTCTGTTTCTACTCCTATTTGTTACTCTATTCTAGAAAAAAGAATCTATAATGATTGCATAATGTCCATCTACCCTTGGAATACTTTTTCTGATTTGATTGAGTTAGAGATGGTTGATTTGGATACAATCCTTTGTATGCATTGGCTTCACACCTGCTATGCCTTTATTGACTATAGAATTGGGATTATCAAATTTTAGTTTTCGAATTAGCTTGTTATAGAGCGGAAGAGAGATTCTATAGTTCCTAAAGGTAAGTTTATTCCAACCATAAGGTCAGGAAGTTAATCTCTAGAAGGTGTATCCATCACCTTATCTGACTTAAGTCTGAAACATCGAGCCTCCTATCTTTGAGTCCGTCCCGATTGTGAGTGAGTTTCTGGAAATGTTTCCTGAGGATGTACCTGGAGTCCCTCTTGATAGGGAGATTGACTTCAGAATTGATATTCTTCTTAACAATCAGCCTATCTCTATTCCACTATATAGAATGGCTCCTGTTAAGTTGAAGGAGTTGAAAGAGCGATTGAGAGATTTACTAGAAAAAGGCTTTATTAGGCCAACTATTTCTCCATGGGGTGCTCCTTTCCTATTGCAAGAAAGAAGGATGTTTCACTCAGAATGTTCATTGACTACCGCTAATTGAATAACATGACGTCAAGAATAAATATCCCCTCTTGAAATCAATATCTTGTTTGATCAACTTCAAGGTGCCACATTCTTTCTCCAAGATAGACCTGAGATCAGGCTATCAGAATTTGAAAGTGAGAAAATGTGACAAATCAAAGATGACTTTCTGAATCCGATATGGTCACTTCGAGGTTTTGGTAATGTTCTTTAGATTGACAAATGCACTTGTAGCCTTCATGGACCTAACAAACAAAGTATTCATGCAGTACCTTAACGTGTTTATAATTGTATTTATCGATGATATTCTGGTGTGTTCTAGAGATGAGGAGGAACATGTAAATAATTTCACAATTGCGTTAAAGACCCTAATAGACAATTAGTTATATGCAAATCTTTTGAAGTGTGAGTTTTGTCTTAAATCTGTCGGATTTATAGGCCATGTAGTTTCAGGTGTTGGTATATGAGTGGACACTCAAAAGATTGAGGCGATCAAGAAATGGACCGGACCAACCTCTCCAACTAATATAAGAAGCTTTTTGGATCTAGCTGGCTACTACTATAGATTTGTTAATTGGTTCTTTACCATATCTGCAATATTGACTGGACTGACTCAAAAGAATGTGAAGTTTCAATTGTTTGATAAATATGAGAAGAGTTTTCATGAGTTAAAAACAAGGTTGACTATTGCACCAGTTTTGACCCTGCCTGACAGAACAAAGGATTTCGTAATATATTTTGATGCATCTAAAGTAGGATTTGCCTATGTGTTGATGCAGAGGGTAAAAGCAATAGATTACACTTCAAGAAAAATTAAGGTTCATAAGAGAAATTATTCCACCCATGACTTAGAGTTGGCAGCAATGGTATTTGCTCTTAAGCTATGGCACAACTACTTGTATGGAGCAAATGTTCATGTCTTCGTAGAGCATAAGAGCCTGCAGTATGTCTTCACCTAGAAGGAACTTAACCTGAGGCAAAATAGATGACTTGAATTACTCAAAAACTATGATATGAACATTCTCGGCTATCTTGATAAAGCTAATGTAGTTGTTGATGCTCTTAGCAGGTTATCTATGTGAAACAATACTCATGTGGAGGAAGGGAGGAAGGAGCTTGCTAAATAACTACAAAATTTGGTATGATTAGGAGTTCAATAAGATGACTCTAGCGAAGGAGGACTTCTTGTACATAATGGGTTTGTATCATCTTCAGTCATAGAGGTGAACAAAAAACAAGACCAAGGTCCTGTTTTACTATAGTTGAAGGCAGATGTGCATAAATAGAAGGTGATGGCTTTCGCTAAAAGGGGAGATGGAGTATTGAGGTACAATGGCAAATTATATGTTCCAAGTAATGATGGTGTTCGAAAGAGGATCATGGCGGAAGCCCATAATTCCGCATATTTCTTTCATTAGGGATCAACTAAGTTGTATCATGATTTTAGGGAGGTTTACTGGTGGAGTGAAATGAATAAAGATATTGTTGAATTTGTTTCTTAGTGCCACAATTTCCAACAAATGAAAGTTGAGCATCAAAGGCCATGTGGACTTCGTCAACAACTTACTAAGGTCTCGCAGACAGCACGATTCAATTTGGGTGATAGTTGATAGAACGACAAAATCAATACATTTTTTGGCAGTAAAGATGATCGATACTACAGAGGATTTTGCTTGACCATACATATTGGAGATTGTCAGATTGCGTGGAGTTCCCTTTTCTATCACCTTTGATAGAGAAGCTCAGTTCACTGGTCAGTTTTGGAGATCTTTCCAAAAGGCTTGTGTTCAAAAAGCTATACCTTAGAACTTCTTTAAACCGACAAACTGATAGATTGGTAGAGTGCACGATTCAAATATTGGAGGATATATGGAGAGCCTGTGCCATTAAATTCAAG